>JAHRIG010000038.1:1434387-1453754 GCA_020311275.1 Eira barbara
GAATGCCCACCTGCATCAGTGCTCTGGTGAGAGAAGGAGGAAGGACCTTCTAAGAGAAGAGAGTGGTCCAGAGGATCAGCTTTTACAGACACATCCAGGTAAGAAAGGGCCAGGAAAGGACTCAGGGGCTGGGTAGCCAGGAGATCCCCAGTGGTCTAGGAGGAAGGATGAAGGCAGCTTCCAGTTCAGCCTGCAGTGGGCCGGTCAGTACTTGACAAGACATGGAAGTGGGAAGTTAGACTATTTTTCAGACTCATCTGTTAAGGGCGGAGAAACGCTCCTGAGCAGCCACTGAGGGTCTAGGGTCCATGAGGAATTTTTTCTAGTGTGGGAGAGGCTTGTATGAGCTTCATTGTTAGCAGAAAGAACCAGAAGAGAGGGGGGCAATCCAAGTCCAGAATAAGCAGGGATTCTGGACTTGCAAGGTGCCTGGGGCTAGAAGAGGTGAGATGTGGGCACGGCTGGGAGGGTGACCTGGGCCAGCGCAGAGCCCTCTTATGGGAGCGGAGGGATGAGACCCGGGGGTGGACTTGTGCAGGCCACGTCACAGGCAGGGAAAACAAAGGAGGAGGAGTTCCTACCATGGCCGCTGTTTATTATTTTGAATTCTGTTAGAGTGTTTGCAGAGCAGGAAGGCAACAGGGCTGCCCGGGGCTGCAGAGTGGACGGTCACAGAGCAGCCTTCTGGGGGGCGCGCGGGGCCAAGCTGAATTTGCACAGGCAGCTTCAGCGGCATCGGCCTAGAGGGGGTGCTCTTCTCTCCACCAGTGCCCTGAGGCCAGGGGGCCATGGGCGAGGGAGGCAGGGGCTGCATCCCCCAATGCAGGGAACGTGCAGGCGGGCAGGACCACAGAGGGGCGGAGGTCGGGAAGTGCCAAGGGTCTGGGCACAGCGGGATAGAGGAGGAGTGGGGACGAGTCAGGAGGTCAAATCGTGGGGTGGTGGGAGAGGAGGGGCGGGGGTCTGAGGAGCCTCGGCTCATGGGCAGAGGGGGGTGGCACCCCCTCGGGACTCTAGCTGTGCCCCCTCCGGCAGGTCCCGAGCTGTCGGGGCGACTCCTTCAGCGGGCCGCACCCACCGCCTGCTCCAGTCCGGCACTGGGGCCTGTTCAGACCAGCGAACGAGGGAGCCCTGGGGCTGAGGCCCGAGCCGACAGGGCAGGAGGTCCCCAGGTGTGTGTGATGTGGGCTGAGAACCACCGCGGGTTCCAGTGGGGTTCCGTGAGGGCCTGCGGACGAGGAGTTCGGGGAGCAGACGGCCAGGCCCCACCCAGGTGACTTGGACGGGCCCGAGCACCCGTGCCTCTCCCACGTCTCTGGCTGACATGGACACTGCCGTTCCAGGGACCCGACTTGGAGAAGCAGCACCGGCCCCGGGCGTCACATGCTGCTGTCCACACGCAGCAGGAGGGGACCAGACGGAGGAGGCCTTGGCCCCAGTGAGCAGGGTCAGCATTTGGCAGGGAAGAGAAGGCTGTGACGTGGCTGAACGGCCAGCATCCAGCAGGGCTTACTCAGGGGTCTGAAGCAGAGTGGGATGCTGGCTGGCCGCTCGTGCCTCTGGCCTCATCCCCAAGGTCACGGACAGCACCCTTCTGGTGACAGTTTCCTGAGTGGCTCAGTGAGCGCCCCCGCTGATCTGCACTAGGTGTGTGATCAAAGTCCCCGTCTGGTAAAGCCACTACCCTCTGTCCTGCTGTCCTTGGGAAGGAGCTGGAGCGGGTCTCGGGGTGCAGGCGGGATCTGGGTAGAACGAGCAGGCGCTCCCTGCGCCGCGAGTCTCCGTCAGTGGTTTACTGGATTGACTCTAATTACACGGTTCTGCCTTCATGGGGGAAAGAGATCTAAGCGGCTGTGGTTAGGAAGAGAGCGCGGCGGTTTCATGGGAAAGCGGGACACAAAGGACGACCCTTTAGGACTCAACGAAGCAACTGTTACCGGGCACCCATTCAAAGGCCAGACCGCACGCACAGCTCGGTGCTGGCCACGCACAGACCCACTCGTGCACACGGCAGGCCACGCGGCCTGACTCAGGACCCACTGCGAGGCCCCCCACGTGGCTCCTGCCACAGGATCAAGGGCCCCAATTGCTCCTGCTCCTATAAAAACGAACCACCCTCGCGTTTGAACTTCCAGGTGCTCATACGGACCCAAGCCTCCAGGCAGCCTGGTCATCCAAGCCTAGGCCCCAGAGCTGATTCCCCAAAGGGGTGACCTTTGTGCCAGAGCCAGGGGCCAGCAGGCATTTTCGGGACTGCAGGGAAGGCGAGAAAGCACTCAGCGGGGTCTGGGGGCTGTAGGCGGCTCTGGGCAGTCGGGCGCAGCGTGGGCGCGGGGTGGGAGGTGGGGCAGGACATGGAGCTCGGCCCGGGGAGCGACGTGAGCAGACTGTGGCAGCATGACGGCCCGGCCCCTGCCGCGCACACACGGACGGCGTGGTGTGGGGCGGGGCAGCTGGGGGATGGGACACGGGGACAAGGGGGAGCCCAGGGTGGGGAGTGAAGCGGCTGGACCTGCAGGCTCTGGCTGCAGAAAGGGGGTGATTCCAGGTTTCCGGGTTTTCCTGGGATGCCCTGAGCGGGGCTGTCCAAGCAGGGGTGTCCCTCAGGCAGTCGGGTGGAGGCCTCCGTGCTCCAGAGAGGAGTCCTGCCAAACGGTGAGTGTCAGAGCCACACCGCAGACAGTTTCCGAGGCATCGGAGGCCACGGGCATCTTTAGGGAAGGCCCTGACCTAGTCTGTGCTCGGTTGTGTGTGTGTCAGCGGGGTGTGAGTGTGCGTGTGTGTGCGCAGGTGTGCATTGTGGGCACGCACGTGTGCGGCAGGCTGCAGAGGTCACACTTCCTGGGCTTCCTTCTTCAGGCGAGGTCTGAGCCATCGGTCTCGAGGTCACTGACAACGTCCGACTGGTCGTCAGGAGGCTCCTGACCCAGACCTGATCACCAGTTCAAAATAATTTAAGCCGAAACACACTCCTCACTTATCAAGCTTGACCTTGCATTGTACTTCTGCCTCTGCGGGGATTAGAACGCGCTGCGGAAGGGAGGAGCCCGTACGGCCCGGGACCCACAGATCGCCCTCTTCCCGGTGCTGACCGAGTTTAGGGAATCAGGGACGCTGTGGAGCGCCAGGGACTAGGAGGGCGGGGCGGGGGCCGCCGAGTGTCTGCAGGGGAGGAGGAGAGGCCTGTGCCCGGAGTGCAGCCGTGGTGCATGGAGGCGGGACCGGGCGGCGGCCCCTGTGCCCGGAGGGGAGCACGCGGGGATGGAGCGGCCCGAGTCCCCGAGACTACGGAGGCCGGGGACTCTCCAGCTGTGACTTGCAGCCCCAGCGGCGCCAGAGGATGGACGCCGACTCCGTGCCGTGTTTGCCGGACGAGGTCAGGGAGGGACGGGAGGGCCGCAGGGCCAGGCCAGCTCCTGAGAGGACAGACGCCGAGAACAGTCTCCAAAGTGACCCACTTAGTGACTGTTCCGGACTCACCAGAACGCAAGTTTCAAGGACTCTCTGAGGAGCATGTTCTCGCCCCACGCACGCGTCCCGCTCTTCTCGGGGACTGGCTTTGTCCTCTCGTGACTGATGCTCCCGGACGTGGAGAGGAGATCGCTCCTGAGGGGGCCGGCGCACTCGGCGAGAGCCGGTTTTTGGGACGTCGAGTGTGTCTTGAGGCTCTGACGAGAAGCAGATACTTACGGGAAGTGTGTGCGTGCGCTGGGTTCATTCACATAATTGCTCATTAAGCAAATTGATTTTTTCCACTCTTCTTCTTTTTCCCAAACCGACCTGATTCGCCCACACGACCGTGGTGCAGGTGGAGTGTGTGCGGTGGGCACACGTGGCCTCACTAATCCCGTGGTCAGCTAGAGAGCAGGTGCTTTATGGGTGAGAAACCACCTGGGAGGTCTCGCCCGCCGCGCCTCCCAGCCGGGGCTGCACAGCAGGTGCGGAGGGAGGATCGGCAAACCGGGGAAAGCAGAGGGGCACAGGTGGGGTCTCGTTGCTGCTGGAGAACATGCACAGTGGGAGGCAGGGGGCAAGCGTGGGAGACACCCGGCGGCTGTCACTGGGGTACTGGGACTGGGCCCAGGGGTCCTGCCCGCACGGTGGGCGCGGACGCGGCTTGGGGAACGGTGCTGGGCGGTCGTGGCTGGCCGAGTGGGTCTGTTGTCTGCATGGAGGTTGGCGAGACTTGGGCCGGAGGGGCGGTGCCTGGGCCGCCCCAGGTGATCAGTGTGGGGGGAGGGCGGGGGCTGTGGCCTGACCCCACGCCCTTCAAACCCCCCAGCCCCCATTTGACACATCATCATTTTATGTCTTAGAGATTGTTCTTTTATTTATTTTTTTAGTTTAACTTCCATGAGCCGACGCACAGCCGTCCTGCGTTGGTGGCTAGCTTCGTGCGTGGGACCTTGTTTCGGAGGGCGCGTGTCCAGGCCTCGGGGTGCATGTGTCCGACGTCCTCGGTCTGCATGGAGAGCACGGCGCCCTCTGCCTTCCTGAGTTTGTGGGCGAGGGCACCGTCTTGGCCGGCCCTCCACGCCACCGCTGGCTGTCCCTCTGTGTGCACGAGTCATTTCTAGAGCTGCTGTCTGCCCAGGGATCACAAACCCCTGGATGACTTTTGTCTCCGTCTGCTTCCCACCTCACTTCTAGAAGGAGTGGCACAGGACGGGCTCGCACGCGACTGGCCAGGCTTCCGTGTTGGCCCCACACCTGGAGCATTTGCATCTTTTTGACCATTAGTCTCTCATGATTTTTTATGTTTGTGAAATAATTTTTAAAACATCTGTACCCTTGACTTTCAGGAAAAATAAATCTAATACTTTGAAATAGCGGACGTACCCCTCATTTGTCTGATTACTTGTTCGTGTCGTGTAAACATCCATCCCCGAATGTCAGCCTGATCGTCCACGTGTGCTCCTGCCTCCACAGCATTAACACGTCGCAGGGTGTTCTGCCTGCTCCCAGCTCGCCGGGGAGGGCACGTCCTTCCAGGCTCTGTGGCAGGACAGTGTCCCCTGGGCAGAAGGCGGCTGCACAGATGGCCATCCCACCGGGCTGCCCCGAGATCCCCTCTTGCTGCCCAGCCTGGGGCACACAGCCCGCGTCATGAGCCAGGGCCGACCCTGAGACCAGGACCTGAGTGGTGTCTAGGCAGGTGATCCCAGAGCCAGGAAGGGAAGCACCCATCCATGGAGACCCCGCGGTCCTGGGCCTTTGGAAGACGGCACAGATGGTGGGCAGAGTTGGCCGCCCCGGGTGTGAGGGCACCAGGGGATTCCACACCAAGTTCATGCTCTTTCATTTCAGGGCTGCCCCCAAGGAGGCTCACTCCCCACTGTGTCCTCAGCGCTCGGTGGCGGCCAAGCCAGGACCTGCAGAGGCCAGTGCCCACTGGAGGGAGTTGTGCTGGTCCTCATAGGCCCCGAGGAAGGACAGGACACCACACAGGGCTTCTGGCTTCAGACCTGCTGGCTCGTAGAGTTAGGTGGTCTCTCAGCTCCATGGGAAAGGGGGAGAACTCGTGGTTTTAGGAATTATGGACGGGGCGCCTGGTTGGCTCCGTCGTTGAGCATCCGATTTTCGGTTTAGACTCAGGGCATGACCTGGGATTGAACCCCGTGTTGGGCTCCCTGCTCAGCACGGAGTCCCTCTCTGTCTCTCCCAGCTCGTGTGGGCTCTCTCTTTCTCTAAAACAAATGAACAAATCTTTTTAGAAATGATGGAAACCATTCTGGAAGGGAAAAAAGCTTTCTATGCCCTACAGTTTCCTGAGAGTGGGCGGGCTTCTCACCAAACTGGGGCCCGATGGAGTCCCGGATGTCCCGGCAGGATCCCTGAGGGGCCCGTCAGGCACGCACGCCCGGCCCGTCCTCAGGGCACAGCCTGGACCGTCTCTGAGAGGCCAAGAGAGGGACATGCCGTCTTGATGACTCTGGACAACGGATCCTGTTCTGGGAAGAACGGCCCCGTCGGCCCCGAAGGGCAGTGAGCAGAGCCGGGTCCTCAGCCTGGCGCCCCTGCCCACAGCCCACCAAGGCTTCACTCACTCAGTGTAGACGTCCTTTCCCTGGCGTGGAGTCTGGGAGGACCAGGCACGGTGCATGTGCTATGGACACCCCGAGAGGCCCCGAGCCTCTGGGTGGGGCATGCAAGACAGAGAGCCATAGTCCCCGTCTCGCGCCAGCCTGTCTGCTGCGACTGCGGGAACTCGAGCGGCTCCAGGACAAGCTGGAGCAAACTGGTGGGTTTAGAAGCCTCCACCCCAGATCCTGCTGCCCAGCTTTGCTATAGAGCAGCATCTCCGGGAATCCCCTCAGAGCATGTGTTACAAGGCCAGGGAAGGTCCCTGGGGACAGGGACTGTGCTGGTGCCAGGCCTGCCCACACGTGCCCTGCCCCCCGTGCTGAGGTGCCCGTCCCCCCACGGAGGCCCAGATTGGTCTTGCGTCCGGCTTCGGCCATCAGATGTGAGCTCACGTGATGGGTCCGGGTTCGGGCCGAGGCTTTGAGCCCGTCTCTCTGCCGCCGCAACCGGCTGTGCGCTGTCGTCCAGTTCTGAGCTCGTCTCTCTGCTGCTGTGACCAGCTGTGTGCCGTCGTCCAGTTCTGGGACAGACTGCGGTGATGGGGAGTGGAGCCTCTGCCCCTCCAGACTGAGCTGGAGACGTCTCTCCAATTTCATCCACCGAGATGTGGGGGCTCTTTGTCCTGGCCACACACCAGCATGCTCTGACTGTCCCAAACAGCTGCGTAAACTGCCTAACCCTAAAATCGCTGTTTCCTCATTAAAAAGCCAAGTCGTCCTCCAAGGGAGGGGAATGCGTAAACGGGGTGTGCTTGGGCTGGGGGGCGGGTTCATCCTGCAGGAGGTGTGGCCACCCTGACCTGGGGTCTGGGGTGGCTGCTGGCCACCTCTGCCGGAGGATGGTGATGGGCCTGTCCTGGGATCTGGCTCTGGTCCTCCTGGTCCGAGGGCAGGACAGCAGGGCCGGGGGGTCCAGCCGGCTGTGACTCAGATTTGTCCAGAGCAAAGGTGCGGAGGACCCAGGGGACACTCTCTGCACGGGAGGGAAGGAGGGCTGGCTGGTGGGTCGGTTCTGGCCCCGGGCAGCAGGCTGTCTGAGGCAGGTGGCCAGTGGAAGCCGCTGCAGGGCCAGCACTGACTGCACCTCTGGGGCGACCGTCCCTGGGGCATACGCTGGGGAGCCGTGGCCAGCTGATCCCTGAGTGAGGCCCCGGGATGGCCCTGGGCTCCACACTCTTGCTGTGTCTGCATGTTTTTGACATGGTCACAAAGCAGGGTGGTCCCAGCACCGTTAGTGCCCCCCCCCAGCAGGGGACAGAGGACACAAGACACAAGACTCGCTAGGTCTGGTGGGGAGCCTGAGAGTCTGCATTCCCAACGATACCCACCCCATCATGCTGGGGCTGCCGGTGCAAGGGCCACACCCGGACAGCAGCCCCTGCATCTGTGCTGTCCGGTGAGGAAGCCACTGCCTGCCCGAGGCCACTCCCTTTGAAGTCAGGTAAAAACTTGGTTCCTCGGTGCCCGGTCACAGAGCCATGTGTGACGGGAGCCGCCGCACTGGCCCGTGCCGGGGAGGGTCTGTCGTCGAGAACACTCTCTTGGAGAGTGCCGTGCAGATTGTAGGGCTTGGGTGACACGCCCCTGAGACAACACGTCTACAATCCGGTTGTAGAATTCAATTACCGTGAGAGTGTTTGTATGTAGCGTGATTAAGAGTCAGACCATGGAGGTACCGGAGAAAATTAAAACAGCTGTTAGTTTAATTTGAGTCCATATTCTTAGAGAACTGATTGTAAATTGGGAGTTCTAATTAATCTCATTTCTCACAGTTTCCCCACGAGTCCGCTGACTACAGCCCAAGAGCAGTGGGAAGACGGCGCCATTTCCTGGTCAGCGCCGGGGAGACTGTGCACCGCCGTCCCAGGCCAGGGCGCCCCCGGATCCTGGGGCAGGTGCGCCACTTCTGTCGAGCCCCTCGCCATCACCTGCCACGGACCCGAGCCCCGGATGCCGCCACGCTCTGTGGCCGGTAAGTCAGACGGCGGCTTGTCTCCTGCCGCACGCAGGCTTCCGCCACGGCTGTCGGAAACCGTGTGATTTCATCAAACCAACGCGCCTGGAGAAGGCGCGCGATGGCCGGTGTGATGAGGCAGGAAACA
Source organism: Eira barbara (assembly GCA_020311275.1). Classification (NCBI taxonomy): domain Eukaryota; kingdom Metazoa; phylum Chordata; class Mammalia; order Carnivora; family Mustelidae; genus Eira; species Eira barbara. The sequence goes on from JAHRIG010000038.1 coordinate 1,442,573, forward strand.
GAAGGTGAGTCGTCGTCCTGAGCAGGGAGCGATCGAACTATCCGCAGGGCTGGGACTGCACACCTACGGGACTCACAAGGAGTCGGCGAAACTCGGCAAAGCCACGCACACGCACGCGCACACACACGGAGGCAAGTTCAGCGTGTTTGTTTTTAATTTCAGATTATTTTTGATAAAGAACATTTCTCTATAACGGAAACAGCCAATTAGCTCTTATAATGGGAGATGCCTCCCTGACCCCAGCAGGACTCCGGGGGGCATGACTCCCTCATCTTGGGGTCTGCCTATGGGGGATCCTCTTTATCCCCTCCCCGGTCCCGGAGACAGGCACTTCTAGAACCCTCCACTTCCAAGGTCAGCGGGATGACCTTGGCACCAACACTGAGCCACCAGTCCATCCTTGTGTGACCCTCATCGCGGGCGAGTGACCATCACTGAGCAGTGTTGTCCCCTCCTCTTCCTGAGGGACGACAGGTCCCAGACCCCAGCCCACGGTGTCTCATGCCCATCACACCCTGGAGGTCTCGGTTTTCCTCAGGCAGGACGCGGCAAGGCCAGCCCTGGGGATGGAACCCTCCAGCCAGTTGTCCGAGGCTGCGGCCGGGGCTGCGTGGTGGGGAAGAACGGTGTTTTCCTTCTGCGTTTTGCATGTCTCTGTGCTCTGGGCTCGGACCCTTCCCTGCAGAGAAGCTGCACTTACACTTTACGGTGACAAGACGCTGCCTCCCGAGCCTAGGATGAGCGTCCCCGCAGACAGGGGACCCCCCCGCCGGCCCGGCGGTGCCGGAGGCGCGGTCCCTCCTCCCGTGTTCTAACCCAGACAAGCGGACCAGGATGTGGCAGAGACACAGTGACGCGCGCAGCGCAGCCTCCCAGGCCCTTCTTTCCTGGAGGACGAGAAAGAGGAAGGACGGAGACAGCCTGCCGGTAGCAGGGGCCCGGGCCGAGCCCCGTCCGCTGGGGTCCACACACCGTGCCAGGCTCTGGGAAGGAATAAACACGTGTGCGTTTGCATTTCGGATGCGCATTGCTCAAGGCTTATTTAGGGGGAAGACTTGGAAACGGACGCCTCGCGGAAGGCAGCGGCTGCCGTCCACAGTCCAGAGTCAGCCCGGTGCCTCCTGGCTTCCTGACGCTCAGAACGGCGGCTGGAGAATCGAGGAGCGCCGGCCACTAACAGCTTCGCTCTTTCTAAGTTGTTGATGCTCCGGGGCCGTTCCATCCATCTTCCAAACCTGCCTGCATCATTCATAAATGCCCGGATTTGCACACGCCACAATTACCGGTGTCCTTTCTCGGACACGCGCTTGTGGCCGGCAGAGAGCGGGACACAGCGCACGGAGACACTGCAGCCCGGTGGCCGGCGTGGCCGGGGGAGGGCGCACGCTTTGCTCGTGAATCACAGCCTTAGTACAAGATTCCCGAAAGCTGGTTATTGCATTTTAATGACGTCCTGTCGGGGTCTTGCGGCGAGCTGTGCAGACCAGCCCGGGCTGAGGGTCAGATTCCCGGCTGAGCTGAACAGATTTTAAACGAGAGTGGACAGTCGTCGCTGTGGGGGAACTTCGTACAAATCTCGGGGCGCCTGTGACGCATGACCCCAGTGAGCCGGGGTCCGAGTTGGTGAAGGAAGACAGTCTATTTCTTGCTGTGTTGAACATTGGGCACATGCTGGAATCGTGGAATTCTCACAAGAAGAAACATCATGCAGCTGACCACTGAGCCGACGAGCAACCTCCTGCCCACTGTCCTGAAGATAAGTCCGCGTCTGGGGCTCACCTCCCACGTGACATGGATGACGCGGAGAATCGCGCCACCTGCTAGCCTGTGTACTGAAGGAACCCACAGCCCTGTTTGCCACGGCAGCGACGGCCTGTTCCTAAACACGGACATGCGGGGTGCTGTGTCCATGCTTGAGACTTCGGGGAGAGGTTTTAGGCGCCCCGCTCCCCAGCTCTGTGATGTGGTCGTGGCCGTGGGACGGTCCCCTGCGCCACGCAGAAGGGGCGCCGAGCTTCCCCGGAGCAAACCGCCCTCGGGTTTACCCCCCGTTGCTGTAACCGCAGCCATGGTCTTCTCTGTCTTTAGCAAAAAACAAAGAAAAAAAATAATAGAAACTACCTTTAGTCAGGCTGTAGAACTGTAATCGCTTTCATCAGAAATCATGGAAATCCTGCGGACGATGGGAGCCGATAAGTGTCTGTCTGATGAGGCCCTGGCGCACGAGAGGACGGGCTTTGCTTCTCTTCTCGAGGTTCCCCGAGGCCTGAACGGGGGCCTTGGGAGCCAGGCCCTGGCTCTTCCCACTGCCAGGCGCCCCCCCGGGAGACTCGCCTTCCCGCCACACCTGTGCCTCCCCTCCAGGCTCATCCGGCAGGACAGGGACCCAGCGGCAAGCGCCAGTCCTTCCTGATGCTGTCCCATCACCTGAATTTATTGTGTGAAATAACCCCTTTCGGGTCCATTTTGAAATGTCAGGGAACGAGGAGAGCTGTGAATATTTACAGATGTCGGGACCCGCTTGCAGGAAAAACGAAAAATGCAGAGGGGAGGATGGAGCCTGCTCGCGCGTCCTTAAGCAGGAACCGCGCTCAGGGAGCGGACGTGTGGCGTGGGCCTCCCGGGGGACTCTCCCTCGGGGGCTGGAGCCCAGTTCTGTGCTGGGGGTTTGCAGTGTGCAGCACTGTCCATCCTGCCTCTATCCCCCGCCGCACACCCCGTCTTACACCATTCAGGGGGCAGAGCTGAAGGGCTCTGCAGGCTTCCCCACCCGGAGGTTCTCTGCGGGGCTCGGGGTGAAGAGCCGTGGACACCGGTGACCTGGCGGGCAGCTTCAGATGCTGAGTCCGTCGCTGGGGACAGGAGGCAGGGGTCGGACCCCTGCACCGGGGCAGGGAGGACCCGGGGTGTGGGGGAGCACGAGCCCCACGGTGCTAGAGCAGCCCAGCGTCCCCAGCAGCTGCTGCCTGGACACCTGGAAAAGGCCGGGCAGCCGTGGGGGCCGGAGGCTCAGAAAAGGCGCCACGTGTGGAGCGCCTCCTGGCCTCCCCCTCCCCCGCTGCCTCAGCTGGTCTCCGGGGAGCGGGCGCGACCGGGCGGTGGGCCACAGGCCCTGGCTGGTGTTGGTGGAGCGGATCCCAGCCCAGCTGCCGCCAGAGGGCCTGCCCGGGTGGCTTTGGTGCCGCTCACCCAGGTCACGCGGTGAATCACGTCAGCAGAGAACGCCGACGAGCCGGTCCCCGGAACACCGACCCTGGCAGGTGTGGGGCAGCCTCTCCTCCGTCAAAGCGCCCCGAGCGAGGTCTGTTCGGCTCTCCCCGTGCCGCTCCCTGCTACCCACCTGCCGGCCGCGCAGGGGCTCCCCGTCTCTCCGCAGGAGGGAAGCAGGGTGGCCTCAGCGCCCGCAGAGGAACCGCCTGGGCTCGGGGTGCAGGCCTCTCCTTACGTGTGAGCTGCGCTACGTGGGTCCCACAACCCCCAAGCTGCTGCAGAACCCGGGCCAGTTCCGGGTGGTGATGGCGAAGCCTGGCCTGGGCGATTTTGTATGTCCGGCACTTGGTACGTCCACGGCGACAGGCTCTCTGGTGGGCGTTAACACACACACGTCACACCTCGTGCACGCACACCGCTTCACACTGTGTGCAAACACATGACTTCACACCTTGTGCACACGCAGACCTCAGACCTCGTGCACGCATACACCCTCCGCGCGTCACTCACAAGCCGCCCTCTCAGACCTCTCTGTCTCTCATCGTCCAAGCCATTCCCTGTCAGGACCTGGTCCGCTGGCTGCCGTCCAGGAGCCTCTGTACGTTCTCTGCTGGGCCATGCCTCCCTCCACAGAAGGGGAGGCCGGGCTCTCTGCCACCGTCCCTCCCTCTGAGGAGGCGCTCCCTCCTCACGCTCCATCAAGGCCTTGCCCAGTGTCACGAGCGTGGCCGCCATCGACTGGTCCTGTATGTGGATCTGACTAGATCCACATACAGGACCAGGCCACCTTTTTCTCCTTTTCCTCCAGGTCATTCGGGGTGACACCCCCATAGCCCAGCCCAAGATGGCTGTGGGTTCAAACTGGGGGAGGGGTGCTGCTCACACAGCAGGGGGTGACATGGAGGCCACGCCACCGGCCACGAAGCCAGCTTATGCTTTCCAGGCCCATCCATGCGGGCGCCCCCTCCTCCGTTTTATGATGGATTCCTGCCGCCCACTTGAGTCTGTGACGCGGGGGGGTCTGACAGAACCCGGTCAGGGTGGCCAGGTCCAGAGTTCCAGATTCCCATTGCGTGGTGCCCCACGGCCAGACATGCCATCCTCCGGGCCAGGGGCGTGCCAGGAGCAGTTCTGAAAATCTGTTTAAGTCTCAGCGGCAGGTGGCTGTGCCTCGCTCTAGAATCCTAGACCGTCGGCTTCGTCCGATTTTTAGCGGCTGATTTCAACCTGCAATGGCTCATTTGTTATTAGTCCCGCCCACGCAGGTGTGGTTTCCTAGAGTGTTCGTTTTTCTGAAATTCCCACGTAGCATCTTTCGCTTGTGTCCTGATTGCGTTCGGGTTTTCTTTACGTCCTTGGACGTATTTGTAATGTTTATAATCGTCGTTTTCGTACCCCTCCGGCTATTTCTGATCGATCTTGTCACGTTGGGGTCTGCTTGGTAAATTTGGTGGGTCATCAAATATTGTGAAGTTTTTGGTACAGGGTTCTGTTGTGTTCCTTTAAAGAGTGTCAGGCTTTGCTCCGGATGGCAGCTGTTTGTCCAACACGTTGGCCCTCCTGAGGGCCATTTCTGAGCTTTGTGCAGTCCTCACACTCGGACTGGGTATAGAGGCTAGGCCCCTAGTGAGCAGCCTTAGGACTCTGCCCAGCGTCCTGTGGATCTCAGGCTCGCTCCATTCTCGGGGTTGGGAGCATAACTCTTCCCTTCCCTATGTGAGCACTGGGAGCTGTGTGAGCTACCACCTTCTGGTGGCTCCCTCCTGCCCTGCGGGGTTTCACCTCCCCGTGTGTAGTTCATTGCCCAGCCAAAGCTGCAGGGCCCTTGTTGTCCACTCTCTGGAGACAGAACCCCTTCAGAGTGCCTCTCCACACATGCTCCTCCTCTCTGGGGTTGTGCCCCACACATTCCAGCTCCCTGGACCCTTTGCACACAGAAACGTGACTCTGGGCAAGACCCCTCCTGGTTGCCATGCCCTGGGGACTGCTCCGGGCTATAATCTGGAAAACCTATAGGGCTCACCTCTGGTTTGTCCTCCCTGCAGGATCAGTTACCTGCTGCCTATTGTGGAATGTTTGAAAACAGAATTTCACATATTTTGATGGGTTTTCTATTTGTTTTTGCAAGGAGGTCAATTCTTAAGGCAGTTAATGCTTCCTGGATGTAGAAGCCTCCTGGGTATAAGGTTTTGTTATTTAGTTTACCTTCAAAAACAATGTTGTTTCCAGCCTGCCTTCTTGGTCCATTCTCTCGTCTTAAAGAACAAAGAGTGCAGTCCCGAGGGGGCGACTTCTCTTGCAGGAAACCAGCTCTGGGCTGAAGTCTCAGCCCCGACCGCATTGCACCTGGAAAGCATCTGTTGGCGCGCTTTGTCAGGTGGGGAAGGTCATGGAGGATGGGGTCAGGACTTACCCATCTTTGGACCACGTCAGCTGACAAGGAACCCGGAAGGTGTGCACGTGCAGCAGTCTGTGAGAAACAGGGGTGCTCGTTGGAGCCCCCCTCCGGGCTGAGACAGGGGCCGAACTGACACAGCAGCTCCCACACTCGTGCAAAGGCCCTTTGCCACCCCCGCAAGGGAGCCAGCCTTGTTCCGGCTTTCTCCGTGCACCAGACATCCGACCCTTGGTCTCTTTGCTGCAGACAAGGCCTCTTGGAGGGGTTCCATCTGGCCCAAGGACATGAGGGCCTCACTGGAAGCGGTGACTAGGCTGGAAAGGAAGACTTTAAATTAAGGTTAGCGGGTAGCGCTGTGACCTCCATGGGCTCCGCAACTGGGTCAACAGTGAAGGATTCAGGGCGCAACCTTGCCTGTGGCCACCTCCCTGGACCACAGCACAGGGCGTGGGGCTCCGTGGAGCTGCAGCCTGTGCGTGCTGAGCTCCTAACCCGGTCACATGCTGCCTGGTGCCCACTGGCTTCACGCGAGCTCAGGATTGGGGGCTCTGGGAGCTCAGGCACTGGGTGTCGGTCACCAGCACCATGAATGGGCATTTTCAGGCTGCGTCCTTGCTGTGGGGTCAGAAGAAGCAAGCAGCCTCTTGCTTCTGTCAGGGTAAAGCAGCGGAGGGCCGGGGACCAGCCCTGGTGTGCTCGTGAAGGAGCATCCTTGCCGTGCATCACACCTTAACGGGATCAGGGTCTGAGCCCCTGGGTCTGAGCTGGTTTGGAAAGCCTGTTGGCATCAGCACCAGGGCCGTGAGGGAGCTCCTCCTCACCCAGGCGGGGGCACAGGAAAGTGGGTCCCCCCTCCCTAGGAAGGAGGGAGAGCCAGAGTCCCACAGAGGGAGCACAGTTTGCTGAAGGCCCACAGGTTTAGGGAAACACCAAATCCATAGCCCCATTGTCCACTTCGAGCTGTCCGGGGAGGGAGAAGGCAAGAAGGTGGGGCAGCTATCAGGGCTCGCCCCGGCAGTGGCCCGGACTCATAGCCAAGCATTAGAGCGGAGAGGAAAACTTTCAGCCAATCACCCATTTGTTTCCCCCGTGATGCTTCTCGAACGCCGCCCCAAGCCAGCGCCGCTCCAGAACCCAGTGTATGTCCAACAGGAAGCCAGGAAGACAGGAAGACAGACAATTTTACCTTATTATAGAATAAACAGAATAGTGACAATAGCTATCACCACTGCCATGACTGGACGTGTCCCCCCGAGTCATTGAGGGAGTCTGGCGGCGGGAGGGCGTGGGCAGTGGGGCCTCTGGGAGGGAGGGGACCGCTACGAGGGTGGGCTCTCTCGAGGAGATGGGTGCCCTTATAAGGGGACACTTGAGAAAGAGGGCCTCTGTGTGCTGTGTGAGGGCACAGTGTGAGGGGCGTCTGACAGCCCGGAGGGGAGCCCTCCCCAGGAACCGGCCGTGTGAGCACCTGCTCCCGGGTTCCAGCCTGGAGAACTGTGAGAAAATCAGCATCCGTGGTTCAAAGCCACCCAGTCTGCGGTATTTAGCTGTGGCAGCCCGGGCTGATGAGGGCACCCGCCGCCAGCAAACGGGACAAAATGTGAAGGATTTCCATTTTGCAACAAGTGGGGGCCGGCCTTCGTTGACAGGGATGAATATGCATCAGGTTTTAAATCTGATTTCAAGAAGCATCAAAGAGACAAACCCGTAGCTTTTATTTAGTTACCAAGTGGTTTTAAAAGTAATTTGCTTCCATAAAAGCACTGCACACAGTGGCCCGTCGTGAAGGTCCCTGGGCTTCGGCTCCGGTCGCGTCTTCAGAAGCGGCACACGCTTCCTTGCCCGGTGCCTTCACAGAGGACCGATTCCTACAGGAGAACGAAGGGGGCGGGTTCTGACTCCTCTTTGATCAAGGAGACTTTGAAAGTCAAAACCATGAGACGATCTCCAGCAAAGAAGCTCCAATGCACTCAGCGTATCTGGGTTGGAAGAGACCAGAGCTCACTGGGCTCAATGTGTCCTTGTAGCCAGGAGGAAAGTTAGGTTTGGTGAGAGAGGAACTTGGAAGGGTCTGGTGTGTCATCCATCCCGTCTGGGGCTGCATGGGGAGGGTCAGGATGCTCAGTGGAGAAGTGGCACCTGTTGGGCATCTCCGTTGGGAGGATAAAGCCCTGCTCCCCCAAGAAGCACCAGGCTTCAGGTGCACGGCAGCCTTCTCTGATGTCCTGCAGACCACGTCGGCCGGCCCGAGTCCACCTCCGGGGTCCCGCCTCGGTGACGCCGGCCACCCCAAGGAAGCTGCCCGGACGGATGTTGCTGCAAATGTGCAAACAGCAGGCTCAAGGGCGAATTTGCAACAGGACGGGCTGGGGACCAGAGGTGGCCGCAGGGCCCAGGGGACCCACTGCTCTCCCTCTGGTTGAATCCAGTCTGAGAAGTCATCTACGACGTTGTTTTTCTGCTTTTCCAGCTCAAAATGATGAACTTCGACAACACCTTTCCTCTTGTCAGCGTAGTGCTGATGCTGTTGATTTGGAAACCTGAGCATGTTTCGGCGAGAACTGAGTCTTCATTTCTCCTGGATGAATGCCAAGATTGCCACTGAAGTTCCGCTGAAGACGAAGCTGCCCACCTACCTTCCACGGAGCTGCCTGGTTCCCTGCCTGCCCACCAGGCAGGAGGGCTCCCGTCTCTGCCCCGCGGCCGGCGCGGGGGGTCCCTGGGTGTGTTTCAGACGTGTGGGCAGCTGACAGCTCACTGGGCTGGCGGTGCGCGGGGCTCCCCGTGGGCTGGGCTCCCGATGTGTGTTTCCCGGCGACTACCGACCGGGGGCCTCTCATCTGCTTACTTGACCCCCGCCCCGCCCCGGCTGTGCCCTCTGTCAGTAAGTAACTCCTCCTGCCTGTTGTCCAGACTCTGCCTGGACAGTTTGCTTCCTCCCTGTGGAGCTTGCAAAGCTCTTCATGCATTTCAGGGACTCATTATCTGTGGCATGTGGCGTTTGCAAATATTTTCTCCCAGTCTCAGGCTTTCTTTCTTTTTTTTTTTTCTTTCTTTCTTATTTTTTTTAATCATCTTGATTCTTTCTCAGAGCAAAGTTTTAAATTCTGGCGCAGCCGTATTTACCCATATTTTCCTTTCATGATCTCTGCCTTTGATGTCGAGTCTAAGAACTCTTCTGCTAGACCTGGTTCCTGAAGATTTTCCCCAACATTTACTCTAAAAGTTGTATGGTTTTATACTTTACATTTAAGGCCATGATCCATTTTAGTTAAATTTGGTATAAAGTGTGCAGATTAAGTCAAAGCTCTCTGTGTTTGGACTGTGGATGTCCAATCACTCCAGCATCACTTATGGGAAAGGCCATCTTTCCTCCTTCTGCACTTTTGCCAGAAATCAGTTCAACAGTCTTTCAGGGCACGTTCCTGGGTCTCCAACTGCGTCCCGTCAGTGGACACGTCCGTCTCCCGACACCACGGTCCCGGCTGCCTCGAAATGGATAGCCCAATCCCCCCTCTTCATTCTGTTTTCGGTTTCAAAATTGTCTGAGGTATTTTAGTTCATTCGCCTCTCATACATTTTTAAACTGACTTGTTTATATCCACACAAAAATCTTGCCGCGACTTTGATGGGAATTGTGTCAGATTCGTGTATCAAATTGGGAAGACTTTACGTACTCACTGTGCTGAGTGGAGTCAGTCATGAACACAGTCTTTCCCTGCACCTGTCTGCTCCCACTCCCATTGGTCTGATGGACCGATGCCTCAGGATGTCATTTGTTTCAGTGGCTGTCGATGGTACTGTGTGTGCATGTGCGTGCGTGTGCGTGTGTGCTGTGTGTTAGAGAGAGAGCACGACCGGGGTGGGGGGCAGAGGGAGAGAAAATCTCAAGCAGACTCCCCACTGAGCGGGGCTCGATCTTACGACCCTGAGATCACGAACTGACCCGAAACCAAGAGTCAGGTGCTTAGCCGACTGAGCCACCCAGCCGCCCCAATACGGTGTTTTAATTTCTGTGTCTGTGTGTTCGTTGCTTGGGTCTAGAAATACAATTGGCTTCTGTTTATTTATGTTTATGCTTATGTTCTGTTTGTTTATGAGTCTTGAGGCCTTGCTGAACTCATTTGTCAGTTCTAAGAGTTTTCTGGTAGGTTCCCTGGGATTTTTTGTATAGAAAACCATATTATCTGCAAATAGAGTTTTCGTCCTCCCCACTGACTCTTCCCTTACGGCTCTGCCTAGAACCTCTACACCATTTGGAATAGAAATGGTAGATGGGACGCACTGCTTTCCCCTAATCTTAGCAGGAAAGCATTTGGTCTTTCATCACTGACTACGGCATTAGCTTTATTTTTATTTATGTTACTTGAACTGATCTCTAGTTTCCCCAGTTTGCGGAATTTTTATCACGGGTTGGTCTTAGATTTTTCTCCTCTGACTTACGGATGTGGTGCTCACACTGCCTGATTTCTTTCTTTTTTTTTTAAGATAATAGTGAATTATTATTTTTTATTTTTATTTTTTAATAATTTTTATTATGTAACTCACCATACAGCACATGATTAGTTTTTGATGCAGTGCTTCATGATTCATTATTTGTGTATTAACACCCAGTGCTCATTACAACACGTGCCGTCCTTAATACCGAGCACTGGGCTCACCCATCCCTGCACCCCCTCCCCTCCCAAACCCTCAGTTTGTTCCTCAGAGTCCATAGTCTCTCATGGCTCATCTCCCCCTCTGGATTCTCCCCCTTCATTTTTCCCTTCCTTCTCCTAATGTCCTCCGTGCTATTCTTATTCTCCACAACTAAGTGAAACCATATGATAATGGACTTTCTCTGTTTGACTTATTACACTCAGCATAATCACCTCCAGCCCCATCCATGTTGATACAAAACTGGTGTTCATCCTTTCTGACGGAGGCGTCATACTCCATTGCATACATGGACCATATCTTCTTTAACCATTCATCTGTCGAAGGGCATCTTGGCTCTTTCCACAGTTTGGCGACTGTGGCCATTGCTGCTATGAACGTTGGGGTACAGATGGCCTTTCTTTGGGGTAAATACCCAGCAAAATCAATATCCAAAAAAGAAAGAATCAAGTTAAAAATTGGGCAGAAGACATGGATGGGCACTTTTCCAAAGAAGACATACAAAACTAACAGACACATGAAAAGTGTTCATCACCACTAGCCATCAGAGAGATTCAAATCAAAACCACATTAAGATACCACCTTACATCAGTTAGAATGGGAAAGGTTAACAAATCAGGAAACAACGTGTGTTGGAGAGGTTGTGGAGAAAGGGGAACGCTCCTACAGTGTTGGTGGGAATGCAAGTTGGTGCAGCCACTTTGGAGAACAGAGTGGAGATTCCTCAAGAAATGAAAGACAGAGCTGCCCTATGACCCTGCAATTGCACTGCCTGATTTTAGGTGTAGACTTGGCCTTCCACACTGGGGATAGACCTCGGTGAGTCATGACGTGTGATTCTTTTTACACACTGTTGATCGGTTGCAAAAATATTTTGCTAATTTTTACATGCAAGTTGATGAGACACTGATTTGTATT
>JAHRIG010000038.1:1453854-1570244 GCA_020311275.1 Eira barbara
CTTGGTAGAATTCTCCAGTGAAAGCATCTGAGCCTGGAGGGTTTTTGTTTGATTTTTTTTGGAAGTTTTTAAAGTTACAATTTCAATGTCCTTAATAGTCACAGGACCGTTCAAATGATCAGTTTTATGACTGGATGAATTGTGGTAGTTTGTGTTTTGGGGGAATTGGCCCATTTCATGGGATTTATCAGATTGTCCCCTGATTCTTCTCGTTGTCTGCAGGGTCTGCAATGTCTCCAGCCTCGTCCCCGATGCTGGTCATTGCGGCTGGGTGAGAAAGTCGACAGTGCGTCACTGGGTCCCGTTATTTAAGCCACTCTGCCCATCTCTGCCTTTTAGTTAGTGGATTTAAACTGTTTCCAGTTAATGTAACTATGTGTCTCTGTTTGTTATTCAGTTTTTCATTTCTAGACTCTTTCCCATCCCCTAGGTTACCTGACCTTTCTTCTCTTTTCAAATTCCATTTTGGTTTATTCATAGTGCTTTGGAGTGTCTGGTTTGCACGGGTGATGAAGGTCTCCTGCGGCCCTCCAGGGGAGGTGGGTACATGGTTACAGCCTTATGGGGGTTCAGTCCTGGCTCTGCACGGGACTTCTGCTGGCGTGGGTGGATGTGGGTCCACAGCTTTTCTGCGACATCTGATCGGAGTGGAGGGGTCATTCTCTCTTGCTGGGCTGATCTTTCCTGGTCCTTGTCAGGAGACACCAGCTTTCCTGGGGCTTTTGAGATCATGTGTGTCCACTGGTGTCTCTGGCTTGCCAACCCCCTCTGGACTAAGCCCGTGACACATGAGGCAGGAAGAAAGTCTAAGAGACTTGTTGCTGTGTCCCCCTCAGTCCCGAGGCCCCCAGCTCTTCTGCCTTCTCTTCACCTTTCAGAATCTGTTTAGGCTGGTTTTGACAGAGTGTGCAGGGCTTTGAGTTGTGCTTAGTGGTAGGAATAGGGAAAGCATGTCTGCTCCGTGGAAGTCCTGGTTCGTGGTATTTTAATTCACTAAAATTCAAGTACTTTCGGGGCACCTGGGTGGCTCAGTGGGTTAAAGCCTCTGCCTTCGGCTCAGGTCATAATCTCAGGGTCCTGGGATCGAGTCCCACATCGGGCTCTCTGCTCAGCAGGGAGCCTGCTTCCCCCTCTCTCTCTGCCTGCCTCTCTGACTACTTGTGATCTCTCTCTCTGTCAAATAAATAAAATAAAATCTTAAAAAAAAATTCAAGTACTTTCTTACCCAGCAACAGAAAACTGATATCATACATATTTTCCTGAGATGTTTTATTAAGTAATTCTGATTTATTTGGAACCGGTAAGTAGCAAAAATGGCAATATTATGTCTTCTCATGTTTTCTACTAAAGATTACGTTGTCTACATTAAAAAGACAATAACACGCTTACGTTTAGTTCTCTCTTAGGAGAGAACTCGCTCACCTGGGCACTGAGAGATAACCGTAGCCACATGCTCTCGAAGAACAAACCCACGCGAGGAACACACTTCTCCAAATATGATTTTCGGGGAGTCCCAGCCCTGGAGGAGGCTGGGGAAGAGGTGACGTGGAGGGCAGCCGTGCAGGGCGCACACACTGTTCATGGAGCGTGTGCGGGGCTTGTCCGGGAGGCGCTAGGTGGCGAGAAGACCACAGGGGCCGAGGAGGGTCGCTAACTCAAGGACCCCCTCTTCGTGCCATCGATGATGGGTTCTTGCCCAGACAGAGTAGACTGGATCGCCGTCCAGCCCCAAAGGCGTTCTCCACGGCTGTGTTTGCCCCGTGCCTGCGGTGCTCACCTCCACGTTGTGACGCTTCGTTCTAGAAGCACACGCTTTACTTGGCTGCACAGCCAGAGAGCATACAGCTGACAAACGCCACAGCTACTAAGCATGTTAATTGCAAAGCCATCCATTAGGATGATTTATAAAGACACACATCTTGTTATAACCAATGAGACTTGAATGGGGATGTGGTGCGGGGGTGGTGGCTGGGGGCTCAGGTCACTGTTCTCTGGTAAGTAGAGTCAGCTACAATTTGCAACAGATCCAGGGGAGGCTGAAATGTCCTCATCTCCATGGGTCTCCCCGTGGCTGAGACCTCAAAGCTTTGCCCTCAGCGCCCCTGGATCGATGATCTCAACAAGCTTTCCTGGACCCTGTAAGCAGTGCAGGTCATGGGTTGGGCACATGGGGCTTGGGGACTCTGGGGGAGGGTATGGGGCTCCTCATCCTCCAAGAGTCACAGTCAGAATGAAGACAATGGCCTGTGGCCAACAGGGAGGAAGGGGTCTGGAGGTGTGGACAGAGTCTAAAGGACAGGGACACAGAGAGGAGAGGCCATGAGAGGGTGGAGGCAGAGACGGGTGGACAGGGCCACAAGCCCAGGAGTGCCCGGGGCTGCCAGAAGCTGAAAGAGGCTGGAAGGATCCTCCCTAGAGCTTTTGGAGGGAGTGGGGGTCTGCCATATCTTGATTTCAGACTCCTGGCCTCCAGCATGTGAGAGAACAGATTTCCGTTCCCTTACGTTCCCCCAGGTTGTGGTACTTTTTAAGTAGCAACCCTAGGACCCTACCATATGCACATCTCTCCAGTTGGGTGGGCTCTGAGGACACCAGGAGGGACTCCTGAATTTCCCACCCAATCACGGGTTCACCTGTTGGGTCCTTTGTTTGGAGCACCTACCGGCCACCGACCAGCAGGCTGCTGGCTGGGCCAGCAAGGAGGAGACAGAGAGACAGAATGAGAGCCAAACATGATCCGGCTTCCAGACGCAGGGTGTTTGCTTGGGAGGGAGGACGGAAGCGGAGGACATTGAGACAGGAGGAGGAGGAAGAAACTGGTGCCTCCTGTGCTTCTTGAGAGTGTCTGGAGGTGGGCCCTGGGCTTTGCTCCAAGGACATCGGAGCACCCAGCTGGCCTCCTTTTTGGTGCTGGTCACCACGTGCCCCGCTAGGCCAGCGTCGGTAGCTCTGCGCCCTGGTCTTACACGCACGTTTCTCCCGAGCTCCGTCTCCATCCCGTCTGCTCCTGCACAGGTGGGCGAGCAGCAGTGCTGTTCATTTCCAAAGAATCTTCCTCTTTGTGCTTCTTTCCATCAAAGGAGGTCTGGGAGGCCTTTACATCTCCTGCGACAGAAAAGCCCCAGGGGAAACAACACCGCCACGTCGTGCCCTGTGAAGAGGTTGGGGCCACGGTGCTCATGCGGCTTAATTACAAGCCCCATCCCCAACATTACATCAGGTCATTGCCATCCTACGGCTCACAAAAAACAAGTTTCCTTTTTTAAAAAATTAAATTAATTTTTTTTTCAGTGTTCCAAGACAAAAACAAGTTTTCTAGTGGAACCTTAAACATACCCCACATGGCAACAGGAAACCTTAAAAGAGCAGTTCTGAAGCCTCTTCTCGGTTGGGAGAAGGTCAGGTGCTGCCAGCTCGGGGCTCAGCCCACAGCCTGGGTGGGAAGACGGTCCGGCCCCTGCCCCCTTGGAACTCAGCATCGAAGAATTCATGACGGAGGTGGTGCATTTAAGTGGGAATCGGAAGGGACGTGAGGCCCACTTTCCTTCTGAAAGTCCTTCCTTCCCCCGGTTTTGTGTCCCTGGAAAACCACTTCCCTTCTTTCCGGCTCACAGAGCATGTGTCCTGCTTCCTCTCGGTCCAGAGCGCATCAAACAGACGGCTTTCCTGCCGCTCTCTTCCTCCCTTTGGCTGCTCTGGCTGGTCCTCCCGAGCACGTCCAAAGCTCTGCTCGGCTCCTGCTGCTCCTGCTGTTTCTAGGCATTGCTTCTTTCTCTGCCCCAGGGCCCTTACATGTCCCGTTCCCTTTACCCGGAAAGCCTTTGGTCCTCCTCCATCTGGTCAACTCCTTAACCCTGGAGCGCAGCTCAGGCATCTCTGTAAACACCGAGACTCTTCCCCACTGACCAGGGCCTCTCTCCTGTGCCCCACTCCCTGGTCCTGCCTTTGGACATTGGGATTGCCCTGCTCCTCCCTGAGGACCCTGCCCCGTTAGCAGTGCAGCCCTAGTAAACAACGGATGTGCGCGCGGAGCGTCCCGGGGGAATCTGCGTGCCCGTGTGCCGTGTCCGTGGTGCTGCTCACGCGTCACCCCCCAGCTACAGGTCGTTCACGTGTCCTGGCAACAAAAAAACACAGTATCCTTCCAATAAAATAATTAAGGGCAAAACATAATCTGAGTTTCAGGGGCACTTTAAAGAAAATGATATATTAAAAAAGGGAAAGTAACTTTTAGAAAGACACAACAACCATTGGGGAAAATCAGTGTTCTTAAGAGACTGAAAAGTAATTGAGCGGCAAATTATACCTTCCAGATGGCGCCAGCAGCTAGCGCCTTCAGAGCCCCAGACGCGGCCCCACGGAAAAGGAGGTGTTTGCAGGAGAAGACTACAAAAGCCGCAGAAACACAATTATCCCCGTAAATGTGGAGGAACAGTGGAGCGTGTGGCTTTCTCTGTTCTGAGACGTTCAAGATGCGGGTAAGAAGCATCGCGTCCGCAGGCCGCGCCCACCGTCTGCCCGAGACCTGAATATTCATGGGCAGATCTGTCCGAATCAGGCCGTGTTTTCCAGTCGCACAGGCTGATTCCAGAGAAAGGGGGGTTGTGACTGTGCTAGAGAAGGAGGTCTGTGTCCAGCCTGGATGCGCCTTCTCCCGCACACAGAAGAGAAGGAGGTGCTGCACGCAGCAGTGGTCCCCGCCTCCCCGGCCCCTCCCACTGGGCCACCCCGCACGCCGGACTTCTGTTCTCTGTCGAATGGAAACCTTCAGGGCCCAGGGCGGTTGTGGCTGGAGGCCCGAGCGTGGCTGCCGTCTCCGCTAGAGAGACAGACACACCTGCTTCTCACCCCACAGGGTTTCCGCTGTGGGACTGAGGTGCTCCTGCCCTGCTGTGGGGGGCTGCTGCCCAGCCCGGCCGTCGCTGGGCTTGTCTTCAGCCGTAGGAGGCCACCCGGCATCGCGGGGGATGCCAAGGGATGCCCTGTCCCTCCCCCTCTGGACAAGCTCCCCCGAGGGGTCTTCTCCGGGACCACATGTGTCCCTTCACACCCCCTCCGGGACCATCAGAGACAGACCCCGGGGACCCCATGTCCCCAGGGGGCTGTACCTTCCCTCACCCGCTGTGCTGCTCACTCTGACACTGGTTTTATTCAGTGGGCATCCCAGCCCCATAACGGAGCCCAGCACGTAGTAAGTTCTCAATAAATACGGGTTGGAGGAAGGATAGTCCATGCCTTACATTTTACAAATACTTAAAATTTGGTTTGTTCCTCCATAAGGTGACTGTCTGCGCACAATGACCCACCATCGTCCATAAAGCATCGCTCGTTTAGTGGCATTTACGTTTAGTCTTCACGTTGCTAAAACCCAGGGAAGGAGACATAACGCAGGTCCCACCCGGCCCGGGAGCAGGGGGCGATGGAGACATTTTGTCTCCACTGCTGGGCTTGACCCTTGTTCACTGGGGTTCGGCAGCTGCTAATAAGGTCCTGCTCGGGTCCAGTAACTAGTGGGAC
The DNA here is from genome assembly GCA_020311275.1 of Eira barbara. Lineage (NCBI taxonomy): Eukaryota > Metazoa > Chordata > Mammalia > Carnivora > Mustelidae > Eira > Eira barbara. The sequence continues at coordinate 1,459,372 of JAHRIG010000038.1, forward strand.
CAGCTTCGAGCCAGTGGAGGTCCACTCGCCAGGGCTCCGTTAACTGAGAGGGCGGTGGGCTGTCCAAACCGGCAGGAAGCACCCGTGGAAGCTAACGGGCTTCACAGCAGGGTGTAGGCACGCGGGGCCTCTGCGGACGACCCTCGGGATGCTTGCCCGCCTCGGGGGCTGAAGGAACAGCATTGAGAAGGCGCAATAGGCACGAGGGCTCACTGTGCGCCTCAGAGGCAAGCAGCGTGTTTTCCCGGTGTTATAGTCAGACTTGAGTCGGCTTGACTTGCTGCTGAACGTTACAACGGGGCTTTGCTTTCACGCGTCGCCCTTCAGGCTTTTCAGGAAGGCTTGAGCCGTGTTGTTCGTTGATTCTAAACGGGGACACGGCCGTCTGGTCTCACCGGCTCAGCCGGCTGCACTCGCTGCCCTGGAACTGGATGTCCCTGGCCGTCCAGGGTTCCGCCTCCCAGCGCAGGTGCTGCCCGGGCAGGCGTGGCCTTGGTGATGGATGCAAGGGGGGTAAATGATGGGCCTGGCCCGGGGGACACGTGGCCATTTGCTTCCCGTCCCTCCTGTCACTGCTTCGTGCGCCGGGGAGCCAGCTGTCATGGCGAAGAGGTTTTGGAGAACGTGTACGGCAGGAGGAGAGAGACCGTGGCTTCTGGGAAGAGGAACAGTCCCCTTGAAGGCGCGGCTCGCCGTTTTGAGGCCCACGTGTCGCGGGACCCGTTTCCACGATCCGGAGCCCCCGTTCCCAGGGACGCGTGGTGGGAGCCGCATTTTACCGTTACATAAAGGAAACGTTAAAAAAATTCAGAACTTGAGGGATAAAAATGGACTTTTAAGAAAGTGTGCTTAAATCAAAAGAAAAAATGAAACCCTGTCTTCCAGCCAGAAGGAACAGAGTCACAAACAAACACGACGACAGGCGTAGAGTAATATTCTCCCAGGTCATTTGGAAACGTTTTAAAGGCAACATAATTATTTATTTTATTTTAAAATGATAAGTGTTTAGTGTTAAATTAAATGCCAACTTGCAAGAGAGAGTCTGTGGTGCAAATGATCCTGCTATTTTGGGAGAAACAACCTGACGATGGTAGCCTTGTTTTAATTAAACCCGGAGACCCCGCCGAGCGGGGCCGCCTTTTCTCAGGGATTTCCATTAGCAGGTGCTCCGCGCTCACGGTGAGAGGACGACACGTTCGTGGGGAGAGACTGGAATTAAACTGGCTCCACGGGCTGCTTCGCGCTCCGCGTGCATTAGCTCCCGCTCGTCCTGCCTCTCCTCTGCCCCGCCTCCAGCTCGCATCTGGTCCTTCATTCGTTCGGGAGTTTCCGAGCATTGGCAGCAGGCAGAGGGCCTCGGGGTCCTGCTCCGGGGCTGACAGCGAGCGCCGGCCTTCCTTCCATACACGTGCCTTTCCTCGAAGACCCCTCACGCTGCCCCATCAGAGCGGATGCCCCCAGGAACAGGCCCACAGCCATAAGCATCAGCACTGGCCGTGACGATGGTGACCTTGACCACTGACCACTGACCACTGGCCTGTACCCCAAAGATGGGGCCAGTGGGGTGGAGCTTCGCCGCTGCTGCCGAGGCCTTGCTGGTGGCCGTGTGTGCCTTGTCCCATTTCCAGGAGGACTGAGCTCCTCCCGACCAGCATAAGAGCAAAGTCAGCCCATCTTTCACCGAAGAGTTATCGGGGGCTTTCCTTCCGTCTTCGAAGTTGGACAGACTTGAGGGAGGGGGACGTGACAACACAAACAGGGAAGACACAGAGGGGAGGCGTCTGGTCACCCGTCCTTTGCTAGAAGCTCCACAAGGAGCCTCGGTGCGCTGAGCACAGGGACAGGGGTGACCTCAGGGTCCGGGTCATGCACCTTGCATGTGGCACCTGTGGGTCCAACGTCCAGGGCAGGCACGGCTCATGACCGCAGTGAGGGAGGGTCATGGACATCGCGATGCTCCACTGAGGGTCTAGGACCTGGTGTCCTCATGGATGCCCAGAGGAGATAAGGAGGCCTGACAGCCGGCCAAGAGTCGAGTGTGCCCCGGGAACAGGGAGAGGCGGGAGGTGTGGTCCCTGGGCCCCGCTGTGGCATTCGGGAGACCGACAGAGGATGAGGCCAGGCTGTGAGATGGCTCCGGGCTGCCCCTTGGTAAGGGCAAGGCGGTCATTCTCCCATCCCTGCACCTGTCAGGGCACAGCTGTGGGCGACCTCCATTCTTCACCCCGGTCCTGACCAACGTCCTTTCTGCGAGACGTGTGGCCATCCGGTTGCAGATCTCAGGGGCTCCGGGGGAGAGCAGTCAGCTCAACACAGATGGTATTTGCGGAGCACCTTCTGTGTCCCAGGCACGTCCCGCAATACCGTCTCTGACCCGGGGGCCGAAGGTGACCAGCTTTTTTTGCCTTCCATTGCCAATACGGAAGTGAATGCTTTGCCCAAGACACACAGTCAGCAGACGGCTGAGCTGAGAATGAACCTCCGCCGGCCTGATCCGAAGCCGAGAATCCCTTCTGAAACACCCGCTGCCCGTGGGGCCTGGACCGGACGCCCGCCCTTTCTCGGCCCTGGTTCACGGTGGACATGAGGGTCAGCCCTGGGAACTGATGCCACCGCGGTCCCTACGACGCGGAGCAGAATCTCAGTCCTGAAATCACATTCCTGAGAAACATTTTGGGAACTGAAATAACTTCTCACTTAGCCTTGCTTGGAGGCAGTGGGTGCAAATAGGCTTATCTGGGACCGATTTGTGCCTGCGGAAATGATCTCTGATTCCTAAGGTGCCAGCTAGCAGAGACACCGACGTTTTTTCTTCTCATCGGATGACACGGTGTGAAAGTGGCCTGAAGTTCTGAGGCCGCGCGGTCTGGGTGCCACGAGGCCTGTGGTCTGGGTGCGCTCGTTCATTTCTCGGAGAAGGGCAGCGGCGTCCAGAAAGAAAGCGGGGGAACCGCGGGGGACGAGGGCGGCCCGTCAGCGCGGCGGGAAGGCCGTCCGAGGAGGGGACAGGCCCGGTCTGGAGCCAGACAGACTGTCCTTCTGGGAAGTTGTCGTCCCTCCGCTGTCATCCTGGTTACTTTCGGGAAATCAGTTCCGACCGGGAAACTAAGCTACGGAGCCCTCCCCTCTGTCACGGCGTGATTCCTGGGGTGAGCGGCCCCCTTCTTGGAAGCTCCCGGGGCCACGCCCTCTGCGGCCTGTCCCCTGGAGTCTGGTCGCCACCGAGCTGCTTTCACAGAGAGATTCTCGAAAGTCAGAGTTCAAGATTTGCAACTAAGACAAGCAAAGAAGTTGGAGCCGGAGCATGTACCAGGCCGAGTGTGGAAGCCAGGGTGGAAGCCGAACGTTCCACGGCTCTGAAGGAGGAAGGGACGGTCGAGCCCGACGCTCCGGCTCCGTGAGCAAACCTCGAGCCCACCCCAGAGAGCCCGGGAAGAACGGACGCTTTTTCTGCCGCTCACAGAATCTGCCCATTAATAGAGGAGCGTTTACTGTCGCTTCCCGAGGAATAAGGACATTAAAGATGTTTGATACTTAAAATTATGTCTATGTTGGCTGTGAAAATGTGGTAAGTTCGCCCATAGAAGCCGCGGGGAACCTGCCTTCCGCTAAGTGGCGAGAGCAAACCTGGTCTGGAAAGGCCCCGAGTGTTGCCTGCGGGATGCCCTCTCCCTCTGGCCCCCAACTCCGGCACGGCCAGGGCCATGACCTAGTGACCCTGGCTGGCCACCGCCCCGTCCAGGAGGGCGCCCCTGCTGCTGTCTGTCCCCCTCCCTCACTGCCAGCCCGTCCACCAGCTGGCAGCTCGGTTCTGGCTCGGACTTGGTGACAGGCCGATGTGAGCTGGGACGTCAGGGAGCAGGAGGGAGCTCCTGGGGCTGCAGGAGGAAGCGGCAGCTGCTGGGCGGGGCTGGCATTTCTATGCAGATTTCCTGATGCAAATGAAGGAGGCACCTTGTGGCTCTCCTTGTGCCTCTCCTTGAAGTCCCAAGTGATCAAAATGCAAATACCTGTAAACAGGGGAGTGGAAACAGGGTTGAGCTCTGTGCTCAGCAGAGGCCAACGGGACACAGTGCTCTTCCTGAAGCCACTGGGGTGCAAATCGGCCCACCTAAGCCTGGGATGCTCTGGAGAGGCCTGGTTTGCTGCGGGCGGGGGACACAGAGGTCATCAGGCCACCACGCAGGGGCATGGGGGTCATTGAGGTTCCGGGGGGGGGGTGACAAGGAGACCAGAGGGGTCTCCAATCAGGAGCACTTGGCCCCTGGGGACCTCTGTAGCTACGGGGAGTCGCAGTGCTGGGCTCCTACATGCCCCCAGCAAGGGGGCTGGTGGCCTAGTGGCGGCCGGAGGATGGCCTGTGCAGGCTCTGGAATGCCTGCTGATCCCCCCACAGGTGAGCCCGTTTCTTTACCCGCCCAAGGTGAGGATGAGCTTACTGGCCTCGGGTAGCCGGGGCAGGGCACCACTCAGCTCAAGGTCACCAGCGCGTTGTTCTGGGGGGCCCAGGCCCCTGCCTGCTGCTCACTGTGGAAGGATGAGGCCGGGAGCACGGTGCCAAGGGAGACAGGCAGGGCCACCCTCAGTTCCCGCCCCCGTACCAGCCTCACGGCCCCTGACCTCTCCTGCCTTTGGGAGGGGAAGCAGGTCCCAAAGACCGTCCCGGCCGAGCTCTAAGGAAGGAGCCCCATTTGCCGGTTTCCTTCTGGTTCTCTGTGGGGTGACTAGGGTGTGACGTATTGACCTGTTCCTTGAATTAGTCCTTGCATAAAACAGTATTAAAATATCAGCCCTAAATTTGCAATGACAACTAACAAAGCTAATTAAGGGTGATCAGGAAGCCCTTTATTACCCACAAAGACATTACGGGGAACTTGTAAGATAGGAAAATAATGGAAGATCAATAAGCTGGTGGACAAAACCCAGTGTGACAAATCAACGGGGACTTGCCTGAAAGTCGACTGTTTCCCACTCGTGAGGCAAATTAATCTGAGTGTCAATACGGAAAAACAATTACAAAATGCACATCGGCCACATGTTCCCGCAGGACACTGGAGGGAACAGAGCTGGTGGGAGCGGCGAGCCTCGGGGATGGCGGGGTGACGTGGCCCCCCGAAGCCGGCAAACCCGGGGCCGTGGTCTCAGGCCGTACCCCAGGTCCGAACAAAGGGTGCGCGGGGAGTGAAGCCCCTCTGATTCCTCACACAGACGGGGCGTCACTACGGCTCAGCTAGAAACGTCACGTGTATTTTAGGGGCTTTGCAGCGTCGAATGCGGTGGCGTGGAGACTGGGCCGCTTGATGCTCGGAGGCGCGTCCCCCGGCGTCACAGTGCACCGTCACGTAGCGCATCGATGTGCTGAATATCGACCCCAGGCACGCACAGCGAGGCGGGAAATGTGACCCCAGAGCCGTGTGGTGGCGCGCGGGGACCGCCCGCAGCTTGGCGCGAAACCCGAGCACAGGGCTCCGGGCGCGCAGCACCTAAGGAGGGGGTGGAGTCGCCCGCGGACGGTCGTTTGGGGGATGCTGGCTTAGACGAGCAGCCGGCAGAGGTACCGGGAGCCCCCCTTCCGCGGGGCCTGGGGGACCCTCCTCCGGGAGCAAACCTCGAGTCGGGAGCGTTTCTGTCTCACTCCCGCTCCTCGGATGACAGGCGTCCTGGTATCTCCAGGGCTTTATGAGTGAGGGGCGGCGGCTGGAGGTTGTGGGGGCTCCCGTGGGGGGAGTGACTCTGCAGGCACACAACAGGGACCGCGAGCTGGGACTCGGCTCCGGGAGGTCTTCCTGGAAGAAGAACATCTAGGATGAGACCCGTAGGGCCGGAAACGGGGCAGAAGAGGGGGCGAGGGGTTGGAGGGCCTGCCAGGCCCGGAGCAGGGAGCCCGACGCCCGGGGCGAAAGCGCAGCGCAGGCCTGCCAGAGAGCGGCTTGGACGGGAACGGAGGGGCCGGCGGGGGAGTCTCCAACTTAGAGGCCTTGCGCGCTGGCTGGGCAGACGGGCGCGCTCTCCGCGGCACCGCCGGGCGGGCCCCTCCCAAGCCCGGGATGTGGCCGCTCACCCAAGCCCCGTGCCCCAGCTCTCGTTGGTCTGGATTGAAACTACAACTCTTGAGGTCGTGTTCTGGAGCCTCCGCTCAGGAGAGACGAGGTGCTCACCACCCTGCCCGAGGGCCTGGCGTGAGGCGCGCGTGTCCTGTGACTGCGGAGAACGTGGCACAGACTCTTCTCTCAAGTAGGAACCCCGGCGCGTGGCGTTCAGAGGTCGGAGGAGGTCGCTTCCCTCCAGGTGAGCAAGCCGGCGGAGAAGGGGCTTTCGAGGGTTTGGCCCAGACCCGGTCAAGGACGTAGCTGGGCTGCCAGCAGATGCCTGGGGCCAGGAGGCTCCAGGAGGAGAAGTCCCCCGGGAAGGGGATGGTGGGGGTCCTTAGATGACGCCCACAGGCCAGTGCTGTCTGGACAGGCTGGCGTCCCACTTGGAGGAGGGCGGTGGGGGCTCTTCCCTACAGGTGGGTCTCAGGGACCCTGAGCTCCTTCCCCAGTCCCCAGAGAGGAAGAGTTGGAGTTCCCACCCTGTCAGGAGGGTCCGTGACCCTCATGGTCCCCATGAGGACAAAGGGCCACCTGTGGGGACAAAGAATGAGGCCGTGGGGCAGGCTGGGGGAGGGGACGCACTGTGACGAGGAGGGACCCGCCTCCCCTCCCCCCCAGCCTGAGGGGTGTGTGGACAGGAGGGGGTCGCGGGAGCTCCTCTCACGGGCGGTGCTGCCCTTGGCCAGCTCTGTGAGACCCCAGAGCTGTGGGGACCCGCGGTGGGCCCGGCAGGGGTGGGGAGCACGTCTGACCAGTTTCCACTTGAATGACTCGTCATGAGTCATACGGTGTCACGAGCTTCTCCGCACCTGGGAGAACAAAGATGAACCCTCTCAGGTGGACGGCGGCGGGGCCGGGACAGGGGAGGGGCCCACAGCCCGTGGCCAGTCCCTGCCCCCGCCAGCCCCGGTCAGGGCCAGTGTGTTTAGGACCCGACCACCAGCTGACAAACTTGGGGACCATCGTTTCTTGCTTTCGGTTACTCGGCGACAACCGTGTACAAACTGCGGGGGGTCGTGTGAAAGTGCCCCGGGCAGCAGCGGGCGTCTGGTGGGCAGCAAGGATGTCCATGGCGCAGACCCGGTGCTCCTCGGGTGGCTGCTGGGGACACAGCCCAGCCCGTGTCAGGTGGCCCAGTGCCGCAAACCACTGCTGGCATCGGACCTTAGCGTCCACCGCCGCCCCGGGGGCCCCCACCTCGCTCTCGAGGTCCTGAAACCAGGAAGCCTTCTCCCTCCCACGGATTTTCTCTGCGAAGGTTGGAGCGCTGCCATAATTTATAAGCTGAGAGAAGAGGTGCATGTTATTGATTTCTGGAGCGTGCCGGATCTTTCTACGCTCATGCATAATAAATGGGCTTCGATTTTCCCCCAAAGTTACAGGTAGAGTTGCTGGGAGGGTAACTGACGGGGAAGGAAGGTCCTGGCCCCCTTGGGTGAGGCTGGGAGGAGGGGTGCAGAGCTCCTCATCGCCCCAGGGGTGGCCGTGACCTTTCCCCTGGCTCTGCGTTTGACCTCGGGGGCTCTGAAGTCACCTCCCAGTGGCTTTTTTCACTGGTAGCTTTGCCAAAGGCAGTTGTGCATCTGAGCATGGGGGGTGGGGATGGAGGAGTGGGGGGCAAGGTGGGGGTTGAGCCTCAGTCTCAGTCACATGCCCAGTCTCACCCACAGGTGAGTGAGCTGTGTCTTCAGCTCTGTGGCTCTGTGCAACTTCAAGATTTTTAGAGCTAATTTTCTATTTGTTTTTATGTTATAGAAGCTGTTGCCCGAACCTCCCTCACCAGTCCTGGCGATGCCCGTGCGGATGGCACACAGGACACACAGGGGCACCCCCTCCGCAGTCCCGAGACTGTCTGGTCGCTGGGGTTGTATTTTTTTCAAGCTCAGGGACGACAAAGGCATTCGGCTCAGTTGGGGTCTTTCCTTCAGCCTCGCCGTCACCGTCCATCCTCCCCCTGAGGCCAGTGCACTTGCACGGTGATAACCCATGCCCGAGCCCGCTGGGAGGAGCCGTGTGGGGTGGCTGCCCCGCCGGATTCTCCTTGTAACAGCTCCAGGCTTTGGAGAGCGTGTGGCCACTGCTCCTTTGACGATCCTGGGAGTTAGGGGAGTAGAGATAATTTCTCCTCAGAGGAACAGAGTCACTCGGCTGGGGAGCGGGGGAGAGTGACCCATCCGGGCCCAGGGACAACACCTGCCCTCTGGGCCGCCTCAGGTGGCTTGGCGGACTGGACTGCGGCCAGGCGGAGGCCAGCACCGAGAACACCAGGTCCCCCTGCGCCCCGCGGGTTTGTCACAGACCCTGCTGCCTGGAGCACGTCATGCTGAAGGGAATTTCTGCTGGGCCTCCTCCTGCGCCCTTCGAAGACGTCTCGTCTGAGGATGTTCAACGCAGTGTTGTTTGTCATACTTTCAGAGCATCACGAGGAGCCCCAGTGTCCAAAGAGAGGACAGATGAAGTAAATTACCAATAACAAGGGACACTTGGTAGGAGTGGATGACGAGGAGGACCGGATCCATCCCGCTCTGCAGCAAGAGTGTCTCCAAGGCCGGCCGGAGCCGCGGAGGAGGACTGGCCACCGATTCCTGCTTTCGCGTCTTCACGTCCCCTTCCTGCCACGGGACCTTGCAGCCCTCAGGGTGGCGGGGTGAGCTCATGTCCACTTGTGGCCCACGGACTGTGAGCGGACCCCGTGCGGCCGGGCTCTGGGCTGCGGGCTCTGGGGCCAGAGCAGAGGTGGCGGGCGGCCCTGTGGGGCGCATCCTGGGCAGTGGACACACGGGAGCGTCAGAGCCGGGCACTGGAGAAGAGAGCTGCTGGCATTTGGGGTGATTCGCCGTGCGGTGACTGTAGTACTAGGCGGCTCAGACGGAGAATGACACAACATTCCACGCTGTGCGACCCTGCATTTGTTCCATGTACCCGGATGTCAGTCCGAATGCCAGTGTTTCTCTTCCGAGGTAGGATTAGGAAACATCTCTGGTTTTTTTGTTTTTGTTTTTTTTTTTAATGTTGCTTTTTATTTGCAAACATAATTCTTAGTCATTTTTTTAATTTAAAACCTTTTTTTTTTTTTTTTTTTTTTGGTGAGAAATTATCTTTTATCAATGCAAACATTCCTGCAGCCCTAGTAGTGAAGTTTAAGCTCTGCGTCGGGGCCAGCCTTCCCGGGGGTCTCTAAATAGGGTAGAGGCCGTGTCTGTTTTGTTTCCTCCGACTGTGGGACGTGGAAGTGTTCAGTTTTCATTACAACGGACTAGTCACAAACTGCCACCTCGCCTCTCTTCTCCAAATACATTTTCCAAAAATTATCCTGTTGATAAGTTTTGTGCAGAATTCATAGCTTATGAGCCATTTGCCCTTCCAAGATGGGTCATTGAGCAAATGCGGACTGACTTCCTACAATGCAAGGGCCACAACGTGTATTCCTTCTGTCCACAGATGGTGAGGCCCCTTCCTTCTTTGCCTGCTTCTGCTTGTTGACTTTGGATCTGCAGATGGTCACTGTGAGCAGGACCAGAGGGGGGCTGGCGGGGACAGCGTCTTTCTGGTGCATTTGGCTCATGTGTCCGGGGCTGTGGGCTGGAAGGGGCTGGGACCTGTGACCAAGGCTCCGCAGTCTGCGCAGGTGCGTGACGCTGTCCCGGGTGCGGGTCCATACAGCAGCTCCTGGTTCCTGTTCTTTGGAGTGAAATAAACCAGACATAATTCTTATTAGTAACAAATGATGATGGGAAGCTCAAACCTTGCATATGTTTCAATTTTTCTGTGCAAATTCCATGTTTTTCATCATATGATTTCAGGGAGCATATTTTACCTCCATGGAGACATAATTTCTAGAAATTTATGGTTCTAGTCTGTATAAGGAATAAGCCTTTGTGTCTTCTGTAAACAGGTATAGACCTTTGAGGAAATCTATAAAAATATGCAGACTGTCCCTTTCCAGAGCTGGGGGTGGATTCCGATGACTCCAGCGGCAAATGCCGACAGGGCTGGGGTCTGGAGGACCTGGCCCAGAGCTCCCCGGGCGGCCGTCTCCGGGAGCCCTCCCGGGCACTCTGCTGGGCTGTGTTTGGCTGCGCTCCTGGCAGGGAGTTTTCCACTTGAACTGCTACTAGCTTGCTTTGAAAACCATCATGTCAGTCCGTTCTGATTTGACCTGAAAGGATCCCGAGAGGCTGTGTGGGGCCGAGGAACAGGTCTGGCTTCGGGGAAATAAGGCATCTATTTGCACAAGCTTATCAGATGGATTTTCACTCCACTTGCTGGGCACAAGGGGTTGGAGATGATGACTGATGGAGGCTCTGGACAGTGAGTGCAGCAAACACTTCCCTTCTGTCATATACTGTTCCCGACTTCCTTAGGGAGCTCAGTGGAATCGATCTAGCCATGCACTTTTGCTAAAACATACGCTCCTTTGGTCATTTGGTCTCAGGGAGATTATTTTTTCTCCCCAGAGTTCCCAGGTCAGGTCCATTCATGGGCTGGAGATCCTGGTTTTGGTTGAGGGATTTCCAGTCCAGGCTCACTGGCGGCCATTGGCCCCAGGCGCTCTGCACGCGGGGAAGCGCCATAGATGAAAGGACATGGCGTCCATCATCGTGCGGTTGGACTCAGACAGGCTGTGACTCTGTCCAGACTCTATCAGGGAGCCTGCTGGGGAGCAGCTGACTTGCTGTCCAGGTCGTTGGAACAACTGAGTGGTGATGCCCCTTTGGATTTGGTTTCCCTGTCTATGAGCCAGGGAGACCCAGGCGAGGGGCTGGTTCAGCTGGTCTGCACTTTAGGGAAAACACGGAGCCGCTGGGACCTTTCGGCAGAAAAGATCCAGATGCCTGCTGACGTGGGCCCGATGAGGCCTGCTTGGCTCACAGCCCCACTCCAAGTGCAGGTGACACAACCTCGCCGTCCGCGTGCGGTGAGCCCAAAGTGGCAAAGCTCCAAAGACGGCTTGGAGGGGCAGCAGGGGAAGCCGGGAAGGAGGCCTCTGCTCCCTCACCTTCCGCAGTGTCTGTGGCCAATGGGACCTGCCCGGCCCGCCCCACTGCTGTGGCCTCCCAACACTCTGGGTCCACACGGGGCCCAACGATGAAGCAGCCTGCCGTCCATTCTGCCCTCGCTGGCTCCACCTGGGGCCCAGGGTTGGGACAGCCTCCCTTCCCGAGCAAACCATCCTGGAGCTTTGCTGGTTCTTCACTGCTGCCTCGGGGCTGACCTGGTGGGCTCCCCAGGAGTCGGCAGCAGAGGCCTCGCCAAGCAGCTCAAGGTGATCTCTGCTCACACAACAGCACGAACGGGGCTCCGGGTCAGCACGGGCCACTCCGTGGTTTCCTACCTTCGACGAGCCAGTGGTAAACACAAAGTTATTAATGGAAAACTCAAGAAGGACCCAAATCCCCAGCAGTTTTGCAACCAGAGATAGAACTCCCTCTGGCATGTCCACAGAGTGACTTTTTACAGGACTCACGCGTGAGGTTTGGACTGGGTTCCGCTGGTTTGTCATCTGGGGCAGCTGATTTGTCTCCGTTCACCATTTCACAAACTCCTACTGGGGCGTGCGCCGGGGTGGGGATCCCCATCTCCGCCGGAGGGCCTGGCTGCTTCAGAGTGAGGCTGTTGGCGGGATTTCCATGACTTCTCCCCTAGCGACAGTGTCGCAGAGGAACCCGGACACCCGGCGTCCCCACGCTCAGGACGTGCGGACACAGAGTTCACTGCAAGGAGCTCACTCCCTGTGGACAGTTGTCTTTCATGTGGGTTTTGCAAATTTAGTCTGCACCACGGTTTCAAGTTCAATCGTCTCCTAGGTGTACTTAAGGTTTAATATATTTTTATTTAGAGAGTTCCATCTCCAGAAGAACAAAAACTTGCAGACTCCCGTGATTGCACTGGGATTAATTGAAATGTAAGGCCATTTGCCGCTCCTGGTTTTGAGGGGAAAAGGAAAGCTTTGCTGTGATTAAAAGTACACGTGCTTTTGATATGGACAGAGCAGAGTTACACGAGACAGTAAGGAAATGCTAGCAAGCAAGGTTTCAGTTTTATTTTGGCTACAAACTTATTCTAAGTTTCTTTCTTTCCTTTTTTTTAAAAGATTTTATTTATTTGAGAGAGAGAGTGAGAGAGAGCATGAGAGGGGAGAAGCTCAGAGGGAGAAGCAGGCTCCCCGCAGGGCTGGGAGCCCGATGTGGAGCTCGATCCCGGGACTCCTGGATCATAACCTGAGCTGAAGGCAGTGGGTTAACCCATTGAGCCCCCCAGGCACCATTATTCTAAGTTTCTTAAGCCAACTTGCAACAACGGGAAACAGGGCGATGGCTGGGTAGCATGGCCCTTGCCCCAGGCAGAGTCCTGGGGGAGCATCTGGAGCCTGGGGGTTGGTGAGCAGGTGGGAGGAGGGACAGGCGACCCGAGGGCCCTAGTCCTACAAGCCAGAGGGTCCTTTTGTGGAGTGGCCAGTCTGGGGTGGGGATGGCGTGAGACCTGGCTCAGCAGGACTTTTGACAAGGCCTCTCTTGCTGTGTTTGGATAATGGAAGAGGACACGTCAGGCTGGAGGTAACCGCGCCTGGTCGAGTAAGCGAGGTCAGACAACGGGCTGCAGGAGCCAGGCAGGGGCCCCAGTCGGGGCCTTGGAATCATCCAGTGTCGTATACGGGGCGGGTATGTTCTGGTTTCCATCAGACTCTCCACGGAGCCCGATGCCTCCCCACGCGGCAAGACCACCAGCGCAGAAACCCTGTGTATCAGATTCGTGGGTGCGATGTAGCAAGAACAAACACTGGGTCACGCGATCCAAAATGATGCGGAGAGTCGGACCGAGGGAGGAACTTAGCTCTCCGGCCCTGAGAGGGAGCCCGGGAAATCCTGCGGCCGGCCTCCATCCTGTCTCGCCGCCAAAGACGCTCAGATGATTGTGGTTTGTCTTTCGGAGTGAGCTGCACAGATAAGATGACTGTTGAGCCTCGGATCGGAGCTCGGGTCGGGCCATGGGGCTCGCACACGTCTGATGTGAGGGTATCGGCACAACCTTTTGGAGCACGATCGGGGTTGTGAGCACCCTGACACCCAGGGATCCCATCTTCTGGCAATAAGCAGAGTCGGGGTTCAAAATGGGCAGAAGGTTCATGCGGGCTTGTTCAGGACGCCGAGAGTGCGTGAGTCATGGTGCCCCGTTGTTGGTGGGATAACACGCCGGATGAGGGTCTGGAGCCTCCCCTCTCAAAGTCAGGCAAGCCGGTGGCCCACCAGAGTTCTTTTAGGAACTGCCTGCCTTTAAAAGTATACACTGCAAAAATAAGATAAAATTAAAAAAAATATATACACTATATGTCCCCGAAAGGCCCCGTTCAAAGAAGTTAATTAAATACATTGCGCTGTACGGATTTCCCGTCTCCCACATAATAAAGCACGTGCATTCACTCGATGCTTCCCCAAGGCGCACGGCCCAGCTGTCCCTGTCCTGCTCTGGCCCTGCCATCAGTCTGGCCCCACTCCTGGTCGAACCCGAGACAACAGACTGACTCTGTATTTAGTGTGGACACCGCGTACCGCTCACGGGGACCCGCTGGAGGGAAGATGGGTGACCCTCCCCTGTCACCGCAGAAGCACGGAGGGAGCCTACAGGTTCCAGGAGGACATGGCCCGAGTGTGGGAGTCACACATATATTTTCATATTAAGAGAAGCTACAGTATTGTTTAAAAGTAAAATAGTTTTGTGATGCTGAATGCTGACATTTTAAATATTAATATGTATTAAAACGTTAATACTGATTAAAAATAAAATCATGTACCTTTAATATGTCCCATTCAGATGAAGGAATAAATGTTCCTGTCACTGGAAGAACGGCGTCACCAGTGGACAGAGGGCAGAGGCTGGAGCCCTTGGTTGTTCCTACGACCATGGGGACATGGTCCTGAATGTGCCTGAAGCCGGCCCCTCCCCATGAGCCCCCAGGCGAGGACGTGCTGGGCCGACACCGTGACTCAGCCTGGGACCCTGAGCAGAGGGGCAGCGGGGGAGCCGGCAAGTCTGAGATGAAGAATGGGTTGTTCCGGGCCACCAGGCTTGTGGTGACGCATTCTGTGTCACAGGAAACCCAAACAGCTCCTGGCGGGAGGGACGCACGGACTGTGTTTCAGGAGAGTTGCCACGACCTGAGCAGGTCTCCGTGGGGCACCTGGTTCATCCTGAGCACGGGGCCTTCCCGAGGCTGCGGCGGTCTGGGCGCTGTGTGCCAGCCTCACAGGACGTGCAAGCCAGGGGCTGCCTCGCCAGTTCCAGGGTCCTGAGCGCACAGGTCTGGGGGCGGCTGGTGCACCTCGGTGGACACCGACGTCTCAGTTCTCACTGAGCGGCGCAGCGAGGTGTGTGCGGGGGGCTCTCACCAGGGAAAGCTGGGACATTCACGGGGTCTCCAGGCCAACCAGCCTCGGCCTCCCGGCCGCAGCTGCTGCTCCGTCAGCCCAACAGCAGGGCTGGGCCGTGGCCCTCCTCGCTCTGTTGTGCCTGGTCCCCAGGCCCTCTGCTCGGACCCACTGGTTTACTCTGCCTGTGTGAGGGCTCAGGGGCACGGGCTTGTGTTTCCTGGTCTCCTTCCAGAGGCCAAGCTCCTGACCCCTGGGGGATACGCGGAGGGCCCAGGGCTCCCGGACGGTAGGCCGCCATCCCGCCCACCCTTCGATTCGACCTTGCATGGACCCCTGATGCTCACAGTGTGTGGGTCGGACGGCCTCCAGGTGTTCTGCAGACGGGGCCCACGGCCCTCTCCTCTGGCAGCTGGAGAAGCAGCCAACGGGAACTGGCCCAGAGGCCCTTTGCCTGGCCTGGCCATGGGAGACAAGCACCCTGTCATTCCTGCCAGTGTTCCAGGGATAAGGGCGTAGGGTCTGTATGCAAACGCTGGCTTGTGCGGTCAGAGCCCGAGTGCCATGGAAACCGGCGTTTTCTCAACCACTCGCTCAGCAGCCACGCTGGCTGGCAGATCTGGTCAAACACACTGGTGTCTGTCTGGTGCCTGTGTCACTGAAGGGACTCTGCGAGCTTGGGGATGGTCACAGGACACCCCCGCCATGGTCCCGAGCCCATGGCAACTGTGCTCCCATCCTGAGAGCGGTGCTCCAGCCCTCACAGCGACCTGTTCTGCACACCCAGGTCCTGGGAACACAAGGCTCAGTGTGTTGGGCTGATGCAGACCCAGAAGGACAACTGGCCCCTGACCTCTGGGAGCTGGGACCTCCCCTCCATCCTGGCCTTGCTGTCCACCAGCCCCGGCTCCCGAGCGGACACAGACGTCTGCTGGCGTGACGTGGTGTGCTTTCCGCCGCCTTGTCCTCCAGCCTGCGGTGCTGGAGGAAAGTCAAGCCAGAAAGCCAGCTTTCTCAACAGCTCTCCAAGGGGCTCAGACCTCCGTGTAGGGGCGTTTCACCGTGGCTGGGCACAGGGAGAGGGAGTGTGGGGGGTGGTTGGGGGCTGGTCCTACAGGACATAGTGCACGTGGAGTACATAGAAACTCCTTCCGTTTTTGGTGGCAGCTACAGTCCAGTTCTGTGGCCATGAGAACAAGACAGACCAGAGCCCCCCCCCCCCACAGGGGAGGGGTAGCCCCTTGCTGGAGCTGACCCTGCCTCGTCCCTTCGATGCACCCGTGACCACATCCTGGGATGGCCCCTTGGTGGAGTGGAAGGGATGGGATGGGTGCACCCCAGGCACGAGTGTGGCCAGAGCGATGCCACACGGCTCATGGGGGCACGCACCTGTCACGTCTGGTTTTCCCAAGCATTCTTAGGCACATCACCTCCAGGAGGGAGGAACCCTGGCTGGAGGCTTCCCTGTGGCAGACATGGCTCCTGGTGTCATGGGCTGAACGTTCGCGACCCGCCCCACATGTTCACAGATTGAAATTCAGACCTCCAACGTGAGGTGTTAGGTGGGGGCTTGGCCAGCGGTCAGGTGATGAGCACGGGGCCCCCGGGACGGGATCCAGGCCTTCCGAGGAGAGATCAGAGAGCTACCTCGGTCCCCTGTGAGGACATGAAGAGAAAATGGTCGTCTGCAACCGGGGTGGGGGGTCCTCCCCAGACGTGGGATCTGCTGGCACCTTGATGCTGGGCATCTGACTTCCAGATTGAGAGGTGATCTCCTGTCATTTGGGCTCCTGGTCTGTGGCGCTCTGTTCCAGCTGCTTGAGTGGGGGGCTCTGTCCTTTACCGTGGAGGCCGAGGGGGTGCACCCTGAGCTCTGGCAGCCAGGATGCAGGGCACGTATGTTCCTCCAAGACGGGCCCTTGAGGGTCGACGGGGCACACAGAAGGGTCTCCACCTCCTCCTGCTCACCGCTCCTCACTCACGTCTAAGGAGTGGCCCTGTGCAGGGTGCTGGGCACCTTCCGTGTCTCTGTGCTCACCAAATGCAGGACAGCAGCCCTGCGGCAGCCAGAAGGCACCGTGAGGGGCAGGACACCCCATCTAGGTGGTCACCCCGTCCAGAGGTCATTAACACTGTGGACAGTCACCAACCACCTTCTGGCAGGGCTTTGGAACGTGATCCTGCTCACAGCAAAGGTGTTGGTCCGGGCAAAATGCGAATTTTGTTGCCATCCTCCCCTCCCCGGGGGTCAGCCGTTGGCCAGCAGAACCAGCGGCTCCCTCCCCGGCCCACGTCGCGGGTCTCTCTTACGGCACGTGAGCCTTCCCTCACTAAATGCCAGCTTAAACATCTTTTTCCCTGACTATGTTCCCCCCTAGAGAAAGACACAATGATGGTGTCAAACTTAGACATGAGATAAGCCGCAGGAGGAAGCGGAACCGCCCGTGGCGCCGGGGTTGGTCCGCGCTTCCGGCATCGCTGTGGACACTCCCGGTCTTCTCTGACTTGCGCACATGGGTCAAGAAGCACGTTCCTGTTATTATATATAATATTATATACACTTAATATACATATAATAATAGGAACATGCTTCTTATATAGTAATACCTATTATTAGTGTTATGTATATTATTCATATTGTCCATATTATTTTGTCGGTCTTTTCTCTTAACCACACATGGCGAACATGCCCCCGAACAAAAAATATTCACGGCAACATGGTTTCAAAGACTGCGGGGACCCGACGTTCTGAGGCTACTGGCTCGCGGACGAGGTCATTCTCTGTGTTGGACACGCAGGGC
Organism: Eira barbara; assembly: GCA_020311275.1. Lineage (NCBI taxonomy): Eukaryota > Metazoa > Chordata > Mammalia > Carnivora > Mustelidae > Eira > Eira barbara. The sequence continues at coordinate 1,476,631 of JAHRIG010000038.1, forward strand.
ATTTCCAGGGTTTGTTCTTTTTTTTTTTTTTTTTAAAGATTTTATTTATTTATTTGACACAGAGAGATCACAAGTAGCAGAGAGGCTGGTGGGGGTGGGGGGGAAGCAGGCTCCCTGCTGAGCAGAGAGCCCGACTCGGGACTCGATCCCAGGACCCTGAGGTCATGATCCAGGGTTTGTTCTGATGCAAATGATCCTGTGGCAGAATCTTTGAAGACATCCCTCTGCGGATGGGCGTCTGGAAGCAGCCTGCTCTCCGGAATCTCTCTCCTGGTCTCCTGAGACCTAGACACTTTCTTGCTACGTCTGTCTGCCTGTCATTCGGTTTCCTTGTCGGCGCCGCAGGCTCCCAGGGCCTCTGTGCAAAGTTAACCCTCAGAACACTGTCTGGGCCATCTGTTGCCTACATGAAATGCACTTTAGATGCGAAGATGCAAACAGGTAAACAGTGAAAGTGGGAACGAGTATGCTACGCTCGTGCTCATCCAAATAAAGTGGGAGCCATCGCACTGACATCTCAGTAGATCTCAGATGAAGAAAAAAATACTGCCAGTTCCTTTGTTATGTTAAAGGGCTAATTCATCGATCCTAAGCTTGTAAAGGTACCTAATAACAGAGCTTCAGAATACATAAGGTGAACAAGGACAAAGCTTCCAAGAAACCTTCCATACATCAACCTTAACTCAGAAACAATCATAATGCTAGATGTTAAACTATGAAAGAAGGTAATATCAGAGGTAATATTTGTGTCCAAGGAGAACAGTTCCTACATCATCAGAAGCACAATCCATGTAAGAAAAACATGATAAATTTGGCTTCCTCAAAGGTAGGAATTTCTACTGTTTGAAAGACGCGGTACGTTAATAGAAAGATAAGCCACAGACTAGGAGACAGTATTGGTGAGCTATATTTCTGATAAAAGTTGTTTGCAGGATATAGAAAGGACTCTGAAAACACAACATAAGAAAATGAAGGTCCACTAAAAAAGTGGGTAAGATGCTTGGATACGACACTGAAGGAGAAGTGCACCGAGAGATATTCGATGTCCTCAGTCATGTCGGAGACACAGACTAAAACCATAGAGATCGCACTAGACCCACCTGGATTCCGTACAGTGAAATGGCTGTCTCCCCCCAGAGCCGGTGTGGAGGTGGTGGGTCTGGAACTCTAGGACGTCGGTCGCTGGTGGGGATGGGAACCCGCATAGCCGCTTTGGCAAACAGTGTGGCTCTAGAAAGTCAAAGCTGCACCTGCTGTGTGACCCAGCCGCTCTGCTCTACGGTGCTCAGGCCCCGAACACAGCGTACGTCCTGCAAGAACGCCGGCGTGGATTTTCATAGATGTGTTATTCGCAGGACATCCAAATTGGAAAAAAGACTCAAAGCTCAATAGGGGGAAGGAAAAACATTGTAGTAAGTTTATTCAAGGGACTATTACTTAGAAAAAAGAAAGAATGAACTACTTTCGATAACAAAAGAATACATGGGAATGTCAGAGTAATTATTCTGAGTGAGAAGAAGCCAGTGGAAAAAACAGTACAAACTGTGATTTTCTTTGTAGAAGACTCTACAAGTAAATAAATTGCAATTAGTCTGTACTAACTGGAGACAGGTGAGTGGTGCCTGGGAGTGGGTGTTAGGGAGGGTCGGGGCATCGGGGAAGGTCAGGAGGTGGGCCGGGTATGCTGGCGGCCTGGGTGGTGGTGATGGTGTCATGGATCCATTTTTCAAAACTTATCAAATTTTTCACTTTCAATATAGACAATGTATCAAATGCCAGTTATACGTCCATAAAACTGCTCGTGGTGAGAGTTTGTGAGAGACACCTGTCGGGGAGTCAAATACCAGGGACTGGACGCACGAGACCTTCTGCTAACACCGTCCGGCTTCCCGGAGGTGCTGCCCCATCACGGGAAGGACACAGGCAGAGCCACAGGGGCAGGGGCGTGAGGACAGAGTGCGTTGGTGATTGCAGGGCAGAGTGCGTCGGTGACCACCCGGGTGCCCAGCTAGTGACAGAACGGCAGGGAGACCGCCACCCGCCACTGCCTGCCCGCGTGACACTCTCGCTGCTTTGCAATCCATGAAGCGTGAAAGTCACCCTCACCCCCGTTACCTTGCCGGTCCCTGGGAAAGCGGGAGGAAAACCAGGAAGGCCTGTGAGACAATTTAGGTAGAAATCGCTGCCCATGATTTATGGTTTTAATTAAGAGCTTTTTAAGCTTTAATTAAAAAGGTACATGAGCATTCAGTATTTAAGAAAAATGCCTTTGTGTTTGGGTCAATTGAACGACATAAAGTAAAATGAGATACATATTTCTAGTCAGAAGCGTCACATAAGGAAGTAGTGTACGTAATTAAAAAGTAAATTTAAACTGATTTGGGCATAAAGGCTTTATAACTTGGGAAGTTGGCTGAGGGGAATATTATTTCCCTTTACTGCAATATAGTTGGATATCAGATTCCACACATCAGTGAGGCTGCTTCACAGGACGGACGCAAAGGCAGGGTTATGAATGTGCACGTGGAGGTGTCATTGGTGCCCGGCGGCCCCGGGCTCCTCCGAGTTACTTGGGGGAGTGTCTCTGACTGCTTCTCTGCCAATTTCCCGCTGTGTGATTTCTTGGCAACTGTTTGCTTCCTAGACATGGAAAACATCAGGGAACGGCACTGGGTCAAAATCTTATTTAGTGACACACAAATCCACCATGCAAACAAGCTCAGGGGCATGGGGTTTAGAAGGAGGAACAGAAGCCCAGAGGAACGTCACTCATCATGCCCTTGGCCATGGGCGAGCGTGCCAGAGCTCAGAGCCCTCGACCCTGAGGATGCTGGTGCTTAGCTTGGAGGTGGGGTCAAGAGCACACTCGTGTTTGAGCTGCCGATCACAGGCGTATGAGGAGGCAGCGGGTGGGGGGACCCCAAGCCACACGCTTGCTCTGAGTACCTGCACTCTGCTCCCACAGGCTGGTCGCAGAGAAGGGGAGGGGTCTTGGTGCTGCTTAGCTCAGGGTGGCATCTGCAAGGCCCTCGTCGCCCTGGGGACTGTCAGAGCCTGGAGGGGCCGTGAGGGACTGATCCAGGGCTGCTTCACGCTGCCTCGATGGCCGGACCTCTGCACTCACGGTGCCTCCCAGCCATGCCCTCTGGGCAGTCTGGGAAGGTACTGGAAAGCCTCAGCCCCTGGGCATCACTGGGATCCCAGTCACTGGGCGCTTGTTGGCAGGAGTACTCAGGACCCTTGGTGGCCATGATGGCTTGGCCTCCCCGGGCCAGACCTGCACAGATACACAAGCTTTTCATATCCTTGGTATGACCTCTGATTCCTCAGGATTGCCTGCTATGTCTTTTCTAAACCTCCAGGATGCCCCCCTGCTAGTCCCCCTTTTAGCTTCGTCATGTCTTGGGAATTTTGTCCCTGCTTGACTGTGGAGTCTGACCGTTGGTAGAATGGACTTCCGCCAAGGCAGACAGTCAGCTTTTGCTAATCTGCCATGTGCCTGGTTGACGAAACCCCTTGGTGGTCTCCACTGTAGGGAATCATGTATTTAGAAATAGGGATTTTACCGATTAGCTGAGCTATTTACTTCATAAATATGCAACAGAAGGATTTATCAGACACACTGCCTTCCAATAATAAGCTTGACCACTGCATTCAACTCACGAAATAAAATGCGCACATTTCCAGGGACTTGTTCCTGCACAAAGCACTGGCCCGGCAGCTAGACATATAGGGCTTAATATCCCAGCCCACCTCCCCCATCAACCACCTGTTCTTCCACTGCATGACATGCTGTGATTCTAGAACAACACAAAGACCCAAGAGAAAAAGAACCCAAACCATGAAGAGTCTCTACACATCCCCAAGGTCTGTCCAAAATACCTGAAAGGGGCAACTTCCCTCTGGTCATCACAAGCAGCTCACAGAGACGCTCCTTGGCGAGAGAACACAATCCCTTCCAGGAATGTTTGCTCCTTCACTCATGACCATGGCTCAGATGGCTTTGGAAGAGTCGTAAATCAACTCCGTTAAAGGGCCTTGATTCCCCTGGTAGGTGCCTCCCAAGGACTCTGCATCCCGAGGACACAGAGGACGTCAGCTCCGCTCGGCAACACAGAAGGACACGCTTATTGTACCTCTCACCTTCCAGACCACAAATCAAACACGAAGACATAAATTGTCCAACATTTTAATCACTGAGCAGCTGGAAAATAGGTTTGTTTTTCAGATCACACTTGGGAGAGCGATGGAAGATAAACAACTGTTGGATTCCTTATGAGAAACGTCATGTTTTTATAACAAATGAAGGAAAAAAAAAACCTGCAATGAATCGACACATCAACTTTCCAAAAATGGTTGGTGCTTGGTGCTGTGTCATACCAGACTCCTGCATTCCGGGGTTCTGAATACAGCAGGGAACCCCATCCGCTGGCCAAAGCTGCAGGGACTTCGTGGCCCTGGGGTGCGTGCCCTTGAAGGGGGGCGCTGAGAGGCAGGCAGGGGCTACAGACCTAGAGCCACTCTTGGGTTTCAGCATCCTGAAGAGGTGGTGCAGGAGGGATGGGGTCTGCCGCTGAGGGTCTGTCTACCCCTAGACCCTCCCTCTGTGGGCAGGTGCACTGCGGCCTGGGCCACACTGAGCTGGGCAAGCCTCAGACGCCAGCAGAGTCATGATGTGGTGGCTGGGGGGACCTGTGTGACTCAGGGCCTCCATTAGGGAAGTTACGAGGGACAGCCTGCCGTCTGGGAAAAAGCAGAGGAGGGGGCAAGCGAAAGTGGAAGTGGGGGAGCTCCAGGGGCCGTCGCTTCACAAACACACCAAGAAAAAAAGGAATACAGTGTTGGGATCGACTTTGTCAGAACTCTGGAAAACAGTCCACAGTTTTGAGCAATCACGGGAGTACTTAATCAAGAAAAAGGTGGCAGACGGCAGGAGGACTCCGTGGTGTTTGGAGCCAGTGTTGCCATCCCCCTTTCTGATTCCCACCTCCCTGGGGTGGGGGTCCTGACTTGGCAGACAGCAGTGTGGGTCTTGCTCTGTGGGACTGCATTGGTCACTGTTGACTTGTCCAGGCTCCCTGACGGGCCGACACCAGGCTTTCCCTGACCTGAAACTCCTAGCAGAGAGAGGTCCTTGGAAACACGGGGAACAGACGAGAAGCTGCTGAGGCCTGGGTCAAACTTCAGATGGGCCAACACATGGAGGGAAGAGCCAGAGACTCGCTTTGGGGGTGGAGGGCTTCAAGGGGCTCCTGTGTGTCATGGGAGATCTGGACTGCCCTGTGTGAGGTGTGTACTGCGATCAGATGGGGAGACTCTAGTTTCACCACCATTGACCTTAGGCTTAGTGCAGGCAGGAGGTAAGCCCAGGCTGAGCCAGGAAAGCAAGTTCTAGGGGACAGAAGTGGCACAGGACTGGTCGGCAAAGACCAGGGACCCCTCTTTTCATCCCCTTCAATCTCCTCCTTTTATCTTCTGCTGGGAGGATTCTCCATTCATTCAAGGAAATCTGTCAAAACACAGCTGACCATAGGCTCAAAGAACGGGAATTTCAGGGATCACACACAACAAAGAATATAGTCTTTAACAGTAGTTTAGAAATGGCATGAAACAGACACCGGGCTGCACCCACAGGAAGGAACCACTAACCGAGGGATTCAGTCTGGTCCCTCCCCTCTGGCCAGGACCTGGATAGGTCACCTGACTGCAGTCAGTCTCCTTATTGGGAAAGTACTGCGAATGGCAAAAAACACTTCCTAGGCTCAAAATACATAATGACAGTGATGCTCTGTACACAGGCGTGATGCCCGGTCCCACCACTGCATGCGGTGACCAGAGTTTGCAGAGTTCAGGGATTTTCCTGAGATCAAGAGCTCAGTGTGGTTGGACCTGAGGGTCAGGTTGGGAGGAATCAGAACACAGAGTCCCCATCCCGTGCTGGCAACATGAGTGGTTGTGGGCACCAAATGATCCAAACCTCCTTAATTTCATAAGAAGAAATCAGACCTGGAGATCTCAGGCATCCAGCTCAAGCCTGTTCCCCAGGATCTGTGTGCAGCGAGGGGTGGGTGTGGTCAAGTTGCCAATAGATGGTAGATGGGTGCTGGTACTGGCGGCAGTCCTGTGGGCAGGTCAGCATCAGTGATGTGGTGGTTTTCCTCCAGTCAGCTCTGCCCGTGGTGCTGGGCCCAGCTTGGGCCCTGACCTTGGGTCTGTCCCTTGCTGGTCATTCTGGGTTTAAGTCTGCTGAGTGGACTCTGCTAGAAGGGACTGGTGCTGGTGTCTTTGCAAACCTCTACCTCTTCCCAAGCACTGCTAGGGGTGCCTGGGCCAAGCCTCAGTCCAGTCTCCTGTGCTGGGGGTGTGACACCCCACGGTCAGGGGAGGTGGACCAGCCTCCCATTTGCTTGTCCTTTTAATCAGAGCTGGTTTGGAGGCTCTGACTGTGAATCGGGGAGCACGATGGAGACAGCTCTGCATCGTCAACCTGCCATCAGGAGCTTCTCCCTGTTTCAAGGGCTGGGAAGCCAACGGCATGCTCAGGAAATTGTTATTTGTACTGGATGAGTCTTTGGGGAAAAAACTCGAGGGCAGATTTGAGAATAAAAGTCTGAGTGGGAGAAAATAACCATTCCAAATACAGCAAGGAGAAGTGGGATTTATGGCCAAGGAGCATGTAGACGTATGGAGTTGGAAATTCCTGGAGAAGCATCAGGGGTCTGGGGGGCCTGATGGGATTCTCGTCAATAGGAAGCATTCATGAGTTTGGATGCATTCAGATTAAGAACTTTTGACCAAGGAACACCAGTGAGAGACCAGAAGGTAAGCCAGAGTGGAAGAAGGTTTGGAGTCAGGAAGGGCTCACGTCCAGATCATGTAGAGAATTCCATTGAATTGGCACAAGACTCAGACGCTCTGGCAGATGTCTGCGCACACACGTAACACTGACCCTCTCGTGGTGAGAGCACAATCTCTGCTCCATGTAATCCAGAGGGACTGGAGGCCCCAGTCCAGACAGACAGACAGACGGGAGAGGCTGGGAGGTCCTGGAGGCCCAGAGGGCCAACCTCCAGAGCCACTGGGCAGGTCCCAGGTGCATCGGTGCTCATGGAAACCTGTGTATGGGGTGGTGGGCCCAGCACAGGGACTGGGGACTCTGTACCCCCAGAAAGCCAAGAGACAGAAACCTTGATGCTCCAGTGGAGAAGGGAGGGGATCTCCAGCCCAGGCTTGGTCAGGGCCTTCCAGGCAGTGGGAGGAGGTTGGAAAGTGAGTCCTGAGGGGCGGTGTTGGAGCAGGGTCAGGGCCAGGAGAGGCCGTGTGGGGTGGCTGGGGTCTGTCCAAGACGCCAGGCCATGGGGGGCTCTGGTGCCTCCAGAAGCAGACCCCAGAGTTTCCACCAGGAACAGAGGCTGTGACAACTTCCCATAAACCATATGCTGGAAGGACGCGTGTAGAGTCCCACACAAACCTGGGGCCCGGGAGCTCGTCATTCACTCTTCTTTTTTATTTTATTTATTTATTTATTTATTTATAAAGATTTTATTTATTCATTTGACAGAGAGAGATCACAAGTAGGCAGAGAGGCAGGCAGAGAGAGTGGAGGAAGCAGGCTCCCCGCTGAGCAGAGAGCCCGATGAGTTCGATCCCAGGGTCCTGAGATCAACCCACTGAGCCCCCCAGGCTCCCCATGCTCTTCTTTTTTAGGTCGAGCTGAATGTAATTAAAAACCGAAAGATTCAGGGAGTTGTCAAACTGTCCTGACAATTTATTCCTCATTCCCCGTCATCCACGGGAGAACCTCTTAAGGCCACTACAGTTTAGTGTCTATGGGCAGCAAGGGAGCCGGTGTTCCACGTGACTTTTCCAGAGGGTGGGGGGGTGGGCAGGGGTCCGTGCAGGTGGCAGATGGGCCTGGGGTTCAAGTCCATGGCTCTGAGCTGGGCCTCTGGGGGCCCTGGTGAGTCCGTGGCCAAGGGAAGTGCCCCAAGCCTCCCAGCAGCCTGGGCTGCCTCCCAAGATGCCTGTGCTGGGGACAGCCTGTGACAGCTCCCCAGAGAGGGTTAGCTACGCCCAGGCTGGGGGTCAGGTTGAGCCACGGACGAGAGCGAGCTTCTGCTCCCAGTCGAGCTCTTCACCAGCGAGATGAGGGAGGGTGGCCAGCTGGGCTCCGAGTCTCCCAGGCTGCCTGTGGCTGTCCCCAGGCCCATGCGGCTCTGCCTAGAGCAGGGGTAGAGCCCAGCGGGGACAGAGGCCTGCAGAAACGGGGTCCCAGCCGGGCCTGCACAACCTCAGGGCACCAGACCCCGCACCAACCCTGGCGGATGGGACAGAAGGGGTGCGGTGGGCGAGGCTGGGCTGGTGTGCGGTCACACTGGCCAGAGTCTCCACTGCCCTCTTGACCCAGGAGACCGGGGGTGAGACCCACCTCTCTGACTTCTGGGCTGGCGGGCGACATGAGGGTCCTTGAACGCACATCAATGCTGTCTCTCCGGGGCCCTGGTCAGCTCAGGAGGTCCTTGTGGCCCTGCCCCCGTGGCTTTTGTTCAGGAAGAGCAAGCAGAGCCCCTATGGACAGCTGGCCACAGGCAGCTATGACATGGGACACTGATGACCCACTGGGCGTGTTCACTCCTCCTGTTTGATCCGTGAGGGGACAGTGGAGAGAGAACAGAGAGACGCATCGGAGCGTTCCCTGTGATGCTTGACACCGACCTGCCTGGACTTCGTGGAGCCCAGCTGGGCAGGCAGCCCACGTGGCCCCCAGCCCACATGGCCCCCAGAGTGGCATTTATTAGTTACTGAGTCCTGGACTCGGCCCTCGGTGGTCCCCACCTGATAGGCCCTGATTCTGACACTAGCCCCAATGGCAGCGGGGGAAGCACCTGCCCAGGGCCTCCTTCCAATGTGTTCCACCCCTCCCCTACCGGGTGCCAGGGCCTCTCCCTGCAGTGTGCTTCCTCTTACATGTCCTCCGTGCCAGCCACGGGGCACGCTCCTTTGCAGTCCCAGGCCTCAGCTCCCTGTGCGGCTGCAGCAGGAGCCCCTCCCGTCCTGCTCCTTCCTCACTCGCCCTTCCCCCCTCTGTGCTCACACCTGCTGGCTGTCCGGAGGGGGTGCTCCCTGCAACCCCCACCCCTCACATTCCCACTAGTGGTTGCAGCCAGCCCACTCCTTTGGTGGGCCTGCTCCCTTCTGCTCTGTGGCCTCTGAGGTGTGTGGAGGAGCCCCTTCCCTGTCCTGGGAACTGTGTCCACTGTGATGGGCCGGCAGACAGATGCTCCACGGCAACCGTGCAGGGCACGGCCCCGGCCCCGGCCCCAGACCAGGGACTGCTAGACTCACGTCCAGTGGCTTATGTTACTCTGTGCCGTGACAGTGCCTTTTATCTGTGGTATCTGGACAGGGCAATGCTCGCACCCACGTGGGGTGTGGGGAGGCTGGACCTCCCATGGGTGTTCTGTGTCCCTTGTGTGGGCAGACATCTGAGGAGCGCAGGTGTGCACAGCTGAGAAAGCCTCATGCTCCACGTGCTCTGTCCTCTGAGCGGCCCTTCCCCAGACCCCAGACCGGGGGCCCCAGATGAGGCTCCTGGATCCTAGGATCCTAGGCTTGAGTCACAGACTGCTCCTACACTGCCACGTGGGCTTCACGGGCTGTGGCCACGGAAGCCAAGGATGGCCCCTGGGGGCAGGAAGCCCCTCTCCGCCAAGAGGGAGCTCTCCAGAAACTGGGACAGAAATGAGACTAGGACCCAGTGGGCAGGATGGAAAAGAGCCCCCACTCCTCTGGGGCGAGCTTCAGATGCCGGTTCCCATGGTAACAGGAGTTGTAGGCAGGGAAAGGAGGCTGTAGGGGCTAGGGTCTGCGTGGGGGTCGTGCCAGACATCAGACCCCGGGAAGGCACATGGCACAGCCTCCACCATTCAAAAAAGGAACTTTTCATCTTTAAAGAGAGAAAAAAATCCGAACTACTCATATATGAGAGTTTTAATTATAAATGCAGCAAAGCACAGTTACCATTTGGATTTAAACATCTGTTGAGCCTGGGATCCAGTCAGGTCACCAGGGTGTGGAGAGCTGTCGGTAGGGGTCAGCGGAGGCCTGGCCTCCTGGTGAGCTCGGGGAGGGGGGGTAGGGTGTGAGAGGGGGGCTCAGCAGGGGGGATAGGGTGTGGGAGGGGGGCTCAGCGGGGGGGATAGGGTGTGGGAGGGGGGCTCAGCAGGGAGGAGGGTTCTGCGGGGGGCGTAGGGTGTGGGAGGGGGGCTCTGTGGGGGGGCTCGGCAGGGGGGCCTGCGGGTGGGGGGGCTCTGCGGGGGGCCTCAGCAGGGATTGGACATCTTCACCCTCACCTTCACCCGCATTTGCCTCCGCTCAGCTGAGTGGCTGGCCGCCCGCCAGGGTCCGTGCTGGCTCTTTCTGTGGGTCCGTCCTCTCCTTCCTTCTTCTCCGGCCGCTCCCTTCCCATCTTCCTTCGTCCAGCCTGTTCTCAGAGGCGGGGAGACTTGACAGCCAAAGCATCTCGCTGGCATCAGGTGTGGGGTGGGAAGCCGGCCCGTCGGGGTACAAATGCCTTATATTGATAGACTAATGAAGCGAACTTCATTGCCTGGAAACTGGCCTGTATTTATATGAGAGCTTAGTATGAAAAAGTCAGTGGGGGCAAGAAAGGGTCATTTAGTAAACGGAGCTGGGAAAATCAGTTACTCGTACGGCAAAAGCAGACCCTATCTCCTTTGCTACAGAAGAAACCCATTAAGGTCTAAATGTGCAAAGTGAAATATTAGCAGCTTCAGGTGACTATAAGGTGGGATGTCTTGATGACACTGTGATAAGAAACGCACAAAGGATGCAGGAGATGGACGCTTCTCGCCGCCATCCCTGCCCCAGAACAGAGGAGAACAACACGTTGCAAAGAAAAGGAGACCTTTCATAGGAAACAAGAAGCCCTGCAGACATAGTGAATAACACAGTTATAGAATAGGAGCAGGTATTTGCAATGCATATAACTGACAGAGTTGAGGGTAAAATTATGAACTCTTACAAATTAATAAGAAAAATACAAACGAGCAGGTAAACAAGCCAAGAGGTGACAAGAGGTTTAGAGCAGAAGTAAACCGAGAGGACAGTGAATAAGGACGACAGTGCTCGATCCCCCCCGTAAGTCCCACTTGGTGTTAAAAGTGTCAGCTAGACGCACAGTGGTGGAGGCTCTGCTCCTACCCCAGGAGCATGGAGCCCTGGGGTATTGCTGTCTTCTGTAAACAGCTAGAAAACTGGACAGCATATAACAAAACATGTTTCCAGACCTCAGAGAGCAGGTAGCATAGGACCATGTTCTGTGACAGCACAGAGGCGAAGGGAGAGGGTCTGCGAGCTTCAGGGCAGCCGGGGGCACGGGGAGAGAGCCCAGCAGTCTCACTGGGTTTAGGAAACAGGGTTCTGAGTAGGAAGAGGTGAGGGCAGCTGGAAAGTGTGGGAATGGTGCCCAGGAGGAAGGACACACGAGGGATGGGAGCCTCAGAGACCTGGGCATGGCCCCCGGGGATGCTGCCTGAGTCCTGACTTGCCCACGGGCTGAGCCTCAAGTCCTGAGAAGGCACCTCTGGGAGGCTGCGGCTCAGATCCTGGAGGGAACACAGGCTGCAGACAGTGTGTGTTCCCGTCAGCTGGGATGGGAGGCCGGATACCCGGGTCTGGGGTCAGCTCGTGGCACACACACCCTGATTCTAAAATTCATGTGGGAATGCAAGGGACCCTGAAGAGTGGAAGTGATTCTGGAGAAGAGCGAACTTGAGGAGCACAACCGCCGAAGTGAAAACGTCCCCGCGAGCCCTGGAAATCCACGGTGTTGCATTAGCATAAGAATAGAGAGAGAGAGAGAAGAACTGGACGGAGAGCCCGGAAATAGAAGTGTGGCGTTGGGCTCAAGGAATTTTGATGGAAGTGCCAAGGTTATTCAATTAGGAAAGAATTTTCTCTTTAATGTATGCTTTGAAAAATGGAATATTTGTATAAAAAAATAGAATCTCCATGCTTACCTTACCTCCTGTGCAAAATTTAACCCCAAATAGTTCATAGATTTAAATTAAAACTTCTTGAAGAAACCAGGGAAAATATTTGGAAGTTTGAGGCTAGGCAAAGAAGTTCCTTAAATTGAACATGCACAAAATACAAAAACAAAACAAAACAAAACAAAACAAAAAACAAACCACAAATGCAAAAGAAATTGCTAAACTGAACTTCATTGAAACTGAAACGTTTGCTGTTCAAAATATTCCAGTTAGAACAGTGGTGAGACAAGCCACGGATGGGGAGAAAATACCTCAAAACCCATGTCTGATAAAGATCCTGTCCACTGAACCCTCGTAAGGAGCTCTTACAAGTCAGTAATTAAAACAGAAACAAAGCCGTGGACATTGAGCGGGAGGGTCCTGGCGTATCCACCGCCAGCGTGCACAAGACATGCTCACAGTATTAGCCGTTGGGTAAAGAGAAAAGAACACACGTTAGTGCTGTGGCTTCCGTCTGCCCCATGGACAAGCGAACAGAAACGAAGGAACCCAATTGTGCTTCACATTTATAGTCCACCACGTTGTGGGGGAGGGGTCCATCCCAGGTGACTCTCCGAAGCGGTATTTGACCTTATAGTCTCAGGCTAAAGACAGAACGAACCATAAATCAATACCCAGTGGCATTCGTTGGCCGTCCTGGAAGCTCTGAATGTGCGTTGTGGGGTTAATCACAGGGACGAACACGTCGTGGACGGGGGTGGCGAGGTGCCTTCTTAGGGGAATGAGGAAGTGGGAATGCTGGCGTCGGCCCCGTGCTGTGGGATTGGAGCAGGGGTGCAGGGTGGGTTCTTGGCGATGCGTGACAGAGAGAGGCTCTGTGTGTGTGTGTGTGTGTGTGTGTGCACAATTCCCAGAAAGAAGGAGCTAGGAAAGCTATTTCTGGAGCATTTTCTTTTTTTAAATTTTAGTTCAATTAGCCAACATACAGTACATCATTAGTTTCAATGTAGTGTTCAATAATTCATCAGTTGCACGCAACACCCAGTGCTCAACACATCACACTCCCTCCTTAATGCCTGTCACCTAGTTTCTCCATCCCCCACCCACCTCCCTTTCTGAGACCTTCACTTTGGTTCCTGGAATCCAGTCTCTCAGGGTTTGTCTCCCTCTCCGATTTCTTCCCATTCGGTTTCCCTCCCTTCCCCTGTGGTCCTCCGTGCTATTCCGTATGCTCCACGTATGAGTGAAACCAGATGATGATTGTCTTTCTCTGCTTGACTTACTTCACTCAGCATAATCCCCTCCAGTTCCGTCCATGTCGATGCAAAAGTTGAGTGTTCATCCTTTCTGATGGCCGAGGAATATTCCATTGTGTATACGGAGCACATCTTCTTTATCCATCGTCTGGTGAAGGACATCTCGGCTCCTTCCACAGTTTGGCGACCGTGGCCATGGCTACTATGAACATTGGGGTACAGATGGCCCTTCTTTTCACTACATCTGTGTCTTTCAGGGTAAAAACCCATTAGTCCAATTGCTGGGTCATAGGGCAGCTCTATTTTTACCTTCTTGAGCGACATTTACTCATTCGAGCCAGGCTGGGAAAACAAGGTGATTCCGGAGTACCTTCTATCTTTCTGGACAGAAAGCAAGAATATGGACAAAGAATGGCAGGACGTGACCCCAGGGCCTGGAGCTCAGCAAAGACACCGAGGCAGCTTGAAGGGACTCCTGTTGGCCAAACATGGAGCAAGTTAAGCATCTAACACATGACGACAGTAGCGGGTTATAACCTGGAAGCGGTAAGGATCCGTGAGATTCAGGGGATTACCCCCACACAGACACAGTACACGCACATCGATAAACACCTTCTCTGCCCAGAGTGTGCCCAGACACACGCACACTCTTCCCTTCCTTCCCATAAAATCCCATGGACAGAGATACACGTAGTGGTGGATTAGAAAACCATCGTTTGCCAACCACGGTGTTAGTTGTTGCTTGAGGCCACCGTCACCTGGACGCTGGAAGAGCGGAATGAAGAAACAAGGTGTTTACATCGTCTCGAAGCATCTCGCCACAGAACACCTGTATCGCACTCACCCCGCACTGGAGGCACCTGGTTCACGCCGCCTTCATCAGGTGGCAGGGAGAAGGGCGCCAAAGGCTCCCCACCCGCTGCACAGAGGACCCCCTTCTACATCTGACAGAAGCGCGTCACCGGATCCGAGCCCGTAGAAACACGACACAAACCCAGATAGGGGGAGGGTCACCTTACAAAGCAGATGGCCTGCACTTTTCAGACGTACCGGCGTTTTGGAGAGGACAGGAGGACGGAGGGACTGTTCCAGGCTGAACGGCTAGACAGGATGACAGACACGGCGGGCGGTGCGGGGCTGCGTTCCAGACACGCCTTCTGCTGCTTTAAAGAACGTCAGCGTGACCACCCGCAAACCTCGAGTCAGATCCCTACGCGATTGTTGTATGGCGCCGGCGTCGAGGTCCCGATCTCGATAATGGTGCTGCGGTTCCATAGATGATGCCTTCGCTTCGGGAATCACGCACGCGAGCATCGTTCAGGACGGTCAGGGAGAGCGTCTCTGGTGAGAGAAGGATGAGGGGGTGACGTGTCTGAGAATCCGGACGGTGAATGTGAGCTTTTTGTACTGATTAGGCAACGTTAAGTCTGAGATGATTTCAAAGTGAGGTGTGACTACAATAAAATGAAAGTCAGCAGATTAAATTATTACGAGGGGTCATGTCGTGTTCACCACTTGGAAAAGTTAGGGACACAGGTGACCGCAGTTCAGGGACGTGGTCTAAGGGCAGAGATGCCCTGCCCGTGACCTGTCCACTCGGTTCCAACCTCCAGGAGCACATGGAAGCATGGAGTGGACTTTATTTAGCGAAGGTTATGACGGCAAATGCCCAGGAGTTCCTTAAGGGGTGGGGACGTGGAGTGAACCCCCACATCCCGTTACAGGTGCCTCACGTGAACCCACACATCCTGTTACAGGTGCCTCACGAGCTGGTGTGTCCAGCAGGCAGGGCGGTGGGTCTGAGCTAGGTGGGCGCCAGGGCAGAACTTTCTAAAGCCCTTCTTGAGAAAAGTCTCAGAATGTTCTGTGCGATATGAAATATGGGGTTTAAGAATATTCCAAACCACACTTCTCTGCGACTTACGGATACACATTACTGATTACGGAGCTATCACAAATAGGCCAGGAATGATATCGATTTCGGCCCGATGGTTATTTCTGGGAACGGAAGGTGAGTGTAAGAAATATAGGGAATGTTTCATTCTATGATGAGTAATCTGAAAACAGGATGATGGAATGTGAAGATTTATTAGTCCGTGTGGTGGGAATGCATGTGTGTGTTAACTTAATCGCTGTCCTTGTCCGAGCGTTTGGAATGTTTCCTCATAAAGCACAGCAATCCAAAGGAAGACTATGACCTCCTTTCGCCCGTGCCCCTTCCTCGCCTCTGGGCCGGGCCCGTGTCCCCAGCTGGGGTCAGCCGGTGGGGTGGGAGATCAGAGCGGGAGGCCCACCTCGCCGGTGCCCACGGGGCTCCTGGGTGGCCGACTTCAAGCGCTCATGCCGGAGAGCTCTGGGAGCGTCGCCTGGATCACGGGGGTGGAAAGAGAGACCCAGTGTCTGTGCCCTGTCCCTTCTGCCCACCCCAGAGGGTCTCAGGCTGCCTGGGACCCTTCCCCTGACTCCAGCTCCCCGGACAGCCCCTCTACTTCGCCGCCGTTCCTATCGCTTTACCCTCCTCCACCTCATCAGACCTGTTAGGTGGCCCTAACCCAGGCCACCTCCCCTTCCTAACCCTTGCAACACCTGGCCAGCTGCATTTTTGACTCCCCTTGGGTTGTCCGGCACGTGGCCGGCGCCTCGCCCCACTTCCTGCCTGGCCGTCGGCACGCGCCCCCTCACCGCTGTCTGCACACGCTTCCCTTCTGCCCCCGCGGTCTCCGTGGCGAGGTCCCTCCCGCCACCTGGCGTGTCTCTGGGTTTCATGCTGCTTGCGTGCATAGCCTCTGCCTGGCCTTCAGCCCATCCCCCGGGTGGGTGGGACCACCCCTTGCCCAGGGCCTTACACCCCTGCTCTTGGCTAAGGGCCATACCTGACGAGCACACTTGGCAGCTTTTCTGTGAGGGACTGGCCTCCGCCTCCCCAAACGAGCGGGGAGCAGGGCTCGGGGTCCGGAGGCCTCCGGGGCCTGCTGGGTGGGAGGCGTCCCTGAGCTCTGGCCCGGGCGCTTGCTGCCCCACGCTCCGGGTCGTGTTGCTGCCCTGGGCGACCCCTCGCAGGGCTGAGGGTTCTGGCTGTTGCGGCCTCTTGGAGCTCATGACCTGCCGTCGAGGACGAGCGTCTGGCCTGGAACTCGGGGCTCGCTCAGGCGCTCTGGTGCCGCCGCTCTGAGGAGCGGAACCGGCAGTCTGAGCAGTTTTAGGGGAGCCGCTTGCCAAAGCGCAGTGAGTATTGCTGCTCTGAGCGTGTCGTTTGTCGGAGAGCAGCTCCCACGCACGTGCGGCCCACGGAGCCTGGATTTCAATTTTATCAGGCTTAATAGGTTGTAAACTAAGAACAGCAAATCTAATGCTACCTAAAATTACTAGAATGAGCCAAACAGGTGAGTAATTGGCATCCGAATGACTTTGAACTATCAACTTTTGTACAGAATCATGCATTGTGGCTATTTCTATGTGAGGTTAGCACAGTTGGATTTGCTCAAAAGACATCCACTTAATAGTGTCATTTCCTTAATTAGAATAGGCAGCTAGAAACCCATTTTCATATAATGAAATGCAGGGGTTTCAAAATAAATTTTATTAAACCAACGGTGATTTCTTAAGTTCGGCCTGAGAAAGGCCTGTAGGAAATAAAAGAAGGATTCGATTTGATAATGTGATTGTGAAAGCAGTTTTCAGGGTATAAACTTGGTTTTTCAAAGTCATGATTTTGACAGACACACTGCTGATGATGCCTTTATATAAATGTGCTTATAAATACGCAATTATCTGTTATTACAACCCGATTAAAACGTGCTAGTCGTCAATGTAGTAGATTCGATCTTGACGGGACTGGAAACTCAGCGAGTGGGCCGTTGACTCGCTCTTGGAGGAGCACGAACTCCCCTTGTGTGTGCCCCCCCCACCCCGCCCGACCCTGGGCTCGTGATCCATCCGTCGGGGCAGGGCAGCCAGCACGGGCGCAGCCTCCTGCTGGGACAGGTTTCATGTGTTCTCTCACTGTCCCCGTCGTCGCTTGCTACATACGTACGTGTGTAAGTTTTGAACATTTGCCCTGCTTGGCAGTGAGACGGCAGCGCCATCGAAAGTCCCCATGGAGTCCGTGTCTCCAGCGGGACGGTGGGCTGGGAGCCCCCATCGCCCACTCACCTCCCGGAGCATCAAGTGAACAGCGGCAGGCGAGCGATGCCAGCTCGGCCGCAGCTCTGGGAACCGGCCAGGTGTAGGCACCCCCGAGGGATTGTCGAGTTGAGAACAGGCCACACCCTGAAGGGCGGGATGTTTTGTGACTTTTTGCGTATCGCCCTACACCTCCCCGTGTGGCATGGTGTCCTGGGGGAAGCCGTGGGATCCCAATTCCTCGCGCAGCACAGAGGGAAGGAGGGAAAGCGGGCTGGGCCGCCTGCAGGGCTGGTTTCTGTGTTTTCTGACTTGGAGCTAACGAGGGAATGGGCATGGTGGGGGTCTCAGGCCAGAAGCCACGGAAGGCAGTGGCGGCACCACGGCCCGTGAAAGACTTGCAGGGGCCTGGGGGTGAGAGGTGACAGGCCGAGGGATGCAGCAGAACACACGAGGCTCCGAGAAGAAGCAGGGGAGAGACCCTTGGAGGAAGTTAAGTTGCTTGAAACTGATCATGTTGGCAGGGGAATTGGGAAAAAAAGCAGATACCCCTGCTTGGGGCCGGGGGGGACACATGCCCAGAAAAGGCCTGAGAAGACCTTCAGCCTTCTGGGATCGTCAGGACAGGTCTTCCCACGCACAGTCCGAAGACAAAGACTGGGGCAGGTGCGCGTTTTTCACCAGAAGATCACAGGCACACAAGGCAACAGGAGAGCGTGGCCATTCAAGGGAAGAAAATGTGTCTCCAGAACTGACCCTAAGGAAACATATGTTTCAAATTTGCTTATTGGACAAAGATGTATGGTCTAGGAGTTAGAGGAAGACGCAAATCAGGAAAACAACATATGAACAAAACGAGAATATCGACAAAGAGACATTACAGGGCAGGGACCGAACAGAAATTCCTGAGCCACAGAACACACATCCAGAGCACACGCGCGTGGCTGGTTGGCAGATGCGCGGGGGCAATTCCAAGAGAGAGGGGGATCTTTTCTACAAATGACGCTGGGATCGTTGGCTGTCCAGACGCAAGAAGGAAAATTAACTTCCATCCGTATCTCACGTCATACACAAAAGGTAAGTCCAAATGGGTCATAGATCTAATCGTAAAACCCAAAACCAGAAACTTCTAGAAGAAAACATAGAACGGAACCTTTATATCTTAGGCTGCGTCAAAATTTCTAAGATTTGACAGCAAACAGGCGATCCATGAAAGAAAGAAAAGATAAATCACTCCATACCATGCTTAGTAACCGGCTGTTTGGACTCACTGCTAAGAACGTGAAAAGACGAGCTACAGACTGGAGGTAGCATCCTCGAAACCACACGTCTGAAAACGGATCTGTGCACAGAATGTATAAAACTCACAATGAAATAATAAGGAAACAACTCAACTTAAAATGGGCAAGAGAACTGACCGGGCAGCCCACGCCGATGGCGCACGGTGGGGGAATAAGCACATGGAGACTCTCTCTCTCCCCTCCCCTCCCCTCCCCGCCTCACGTTAGTGTGACACAGGGTTGCAGAATGAGCGTGTTTTCATGGAAGCGCAAAGCCAAAACCTGCAACAGATATATGAAGGATCAAGAGAAGGGAGCCCGAGCAAAGCTCCCAGAAAACCACCAACTCACAAAAAAGACAGCCGCAGAGAGAGAAACAAGGCCACTGCCAAAAGACCAGAAACAGTCCGGGAGGCAGCAGTAGGGACTCCCCGCCAATATCCTTGTCCGTCCACAATTACTCTAACTGGGAATGAACTCAGTTCCCCCATCTTCTGGCCCGGGGTAGCTGAGCGGGTGAATAAAGAAGCTCACCACGCGCGCCAGGAAGCTCGTTGCAGCTCGGAGGACGCGCCCGGGCTCACAGTGAAGAGGCGGCCAGAGATACCCCGTTAAAGAGGAGATCAGAGGAGAGTCGCGCAGCTACACTTGCGTCGGACAAAATAGACTTCGGGCCAAGTCTGTGACGAGGGACAAAGAAGGTCAGCACGTGATGGTCAAGGAGTCCGCGCAGCAGGGGTCATCACAGTTACCGATGCCCACGCACCCCGCAGTGGGCGCCTGAACACACAAAGCCGACAACAGGTCCGACGGGAGAAACAGCGAGACAGGAGAGCAGGGACCCCACACCCCACCCTCGGTCGTGGTAGGTCACTCGGACAGGAAATCAATAAGGAAACACTGGACCATATCTTAGACCAATGGACCCAACAGACGCACATGGAACTTTCCATCCAACAGCGGCAGACGCACATTCTTCTCGGGCACACGGAACGCTCGGGACAAGATCGTATGTCAGGGCACCGGACGGGCCTTGGCAGCCATACGAAGACTGAAATCATGCCAAACGCCTTCCCAGACCACAACGGCCTGAGACCAGAAACCGGTAACAAGGGAAAATAGGAAAGTTCACAAATATGTGGAAATTAAACAGCACAGTCCTTTAACGCTTCTTTGAATTTATAGAAGGAATCCAAAGGGAAATCCAGAAACATCCCCCAGGGCAATAGTTTCTCTCTGCCTAAAAGATGAATGTGAGCGAAGCCCAGAGCCAAGCCAGTGGCCCAAGCTGGCTGGCAGCCTCTCGGTCCTGATGGACAGAGGCCACCGCGATCTGGGAGTGAGAGGGGAGGAAGCCAGGACAGTCCCTCCGATGGGGAGCAGGGCTAGGCGGTGTGACCGTGCATGGGGTCTGGGACACCCGTCACACAGGCAGGAGCCGGGAGGCCCCTCGGCTGAGGGGTCAGGGGCCTCACTAGGGGCTCTGAGTGCAGGCGGTGAGAAGCGTCTTCTCCTTATCAGCAGCTCAGGGCCGCGTTGTCCCCACCCTGGGCCCAGGTTCAGATGGGCCGGACTTTCATGGGCCACATGCAGATACTCTCTGCAGAAGGCACGGCCCGGGGCGTGGCGGGTGTGGAGGCAGGAGGCGCCCAGGTGGTGGACCCCTCTGTAGCCGTGCCGGGCATGGGGCTCACCCCCCATCCCCGAGACAAGCTCAGCATCTGCGGGGCACGCCCTCCCCTGCCCATGAGCGTGGGCACCTTCGAGGGCACGGAGACCCCGCCAGGCTCACACTCTGCCTGCCAGCCTCGTCCCCTTTAGGACAAGGGAAGCGCGTGTCAAACGTGGCTCTCCACCCCTGGCAAGTGCGAGTCTGTCTTTCTGGATCGAGGCCCCAGCTCTCATGACTTTGCTCACAGGAGAGGCCCCGTCTGCCAGCTCTGAGCAGCCAAGACTGCCCCGCGCCCGGGAAAGGCTCAGTGGGTGGGGGCCGCAGCCGGCAACAGGGGAACAGATGGGCCCCGGTTCCCCAGGGGGCCGTTTCCAACCGTTCACTTCTGGAGGACAAAGACCGGAACTCCTTCCTGGTGTGGACGGGCCGGGATGAGAGAACGAACCATATTCACGCGGAATTGAATTAATCAGATGTTTGGTGGAAGCTCGAGTCGCAGAGAGGTCCTCCATCCTGAGACGTCCTGTGTCTCATTTAAGGAAATAGGAAACAGCGATTCACAGGCCTGTTCCCAATATGCTCCGAGCACAATACACTCAGTTTTGCAGCAAAAAAGGCAAAAATGGGCTTTTACAACAACCAACTTCAGTTGCACAGGTAATGAACCCATCGCGCGGCTCGTCTGCCTCAGCCCTGGAACAGGGTCTTGTCGGAGAGCGAGGTCATCCAGTCGCCAGCGGCTGGGGATCGGCGAGCTTCGACGTGCGTGAGACTCAGAGCCTTATGAGTGGCATAAACGGCCATATGGAATTTACCCGAAGAGAAGCTCTCTGTTTCCACGGTTCAGATTTTGGACTTGTGCCATATTTACATAAGAAATCACATTTGGGTCTTATTTGCATATCACATTGACAAAATGCTATTTCTGAGAGCGGCGGCAAAGTTAGCAGCCACAGACATCCAGCACGCCGAACGCCTCCGAGGGCACCTGAGCCGGGAGCACCGGCTCCCGGCGATACCGGTTCAAACCTCAGCCCACCGCTTTCGTGTCCACATAAACAATCGGGTTAAACCATGCGACCCCATTGTCGGACGGGACGGTGTACAGGAAGCCGCTTGCCCACGGGGCGGCGCGTCCTCGCTGGTGGAGGACGAACGTGTCGGGTGTTCCCATGCCAGGTGTTTGGGTCACTTTTGTGTGCCCTTCTTCTTGGCATTCTGAGAAGCACCCAGGAGCTTCTAGAGATGTGGGCCCAGTGTGGGACGTGAGGGGACCCTGGCCTGTCCATGGTGAGTGGGATCTGCCAAGGGCCACCTCGGGGAGAAGCTCCGGAAACATGGGGACAGCCGGTGAGGACAGAAGCCCAGGTTCCCCACAAAGGCTCTGCCGCCACCCACTGAGGGAAGCCAGGGGGCCAGCTGCTTCTCCCTCGTTGGAGCAGGAGGGAGACCCTCTCTCACATCCCCCGCACCCCGGGTGCTCTCTCCCTAAGGCCCCGGGAGAATGAGGGTCCCGCCCTTGGGGAATGTGAGCCGGGGGTGCCTCAGGCCTTCGGGCATCACGTGCAAGAAGAAGGAAGACAGAGTCGTCCTGCTCATTCAGTGTCCACTCTTGTCCTGTGCACCCCACCCCTGAGAGCAGGGCGGGGACCCTCCCGCAGGGCCACGGGTGTCCGGAGCCCCAGGCCAGAGCCACAGCAGCGGTGGCCTGAGCAGCCAGGCACCGGCTCCCGGCTCCGGATCCACAGAGCCACGCTGCAGTGGGGGGGGGCAGAGCAGGACAGGGACCTGGCTGATGGCGTCCTGTCAGATGCAGGGCATGAGGGGAGCCAGACAGAAAGTGCCCAGAGCTCCGTTGGGGGCCCGCACCCTCAGACGCAAGCCCCCAGCCCCTCAGAGAACAGTCCGGGGTCTGAGGAAACGGACACGCCTCCTCCCTCCCCGCGTGCAGGTGGGCCCCGGCTGCGTGTTGGCTGGTGAGTCTGCGCGAGGAAGGGTTGTCATATCTTCCTCTGTGTCATCAAGGTTACCGGTGACTCAGGCCTGCAGGAGGCTCTCTGAGCCCACCCCCTCCCTCTCACCTCTGCCAGGCACCTGGCCCTTGAAGGCAGGGGTGTCCCTGCGGGGTTTGTCCCGCGGTGTCGGCTGGCCATGTGTGTGGATCGGTGTCTACCTGAAGGGGACTGACGACGGCGCTCAGCTCTCTGCCTTCTCGGGTGTCATGGGCGCTCGACCGCCCGCCGGCTGCTCCCCGCCATCTGTCCCTGTCTGGCAGCCCTTTCTTCAGCTGCCTCAGACCCTGCACAGCCCACGCTGGCGGCAGGCCTCCGCCCCGGGGCTCCGTCAGCGCACCCTGCACCTCACGCTCTGGGGTCCCGGCCAGCTTCTCTCTGTTTTAGGACCCCAAAATCAGGTAACCCCTGCAGGTCTGTCTCGGAAACCCATAAGCAGCTATTTTTATAAATGACCGGCTTGACAGGAAACAAGATTGAACTTTCTGGTTGATAAATTCCTTTTTCGATTGGTGTGAATTTTTCCCTTTGGGATTCTGAATAGGAATGGAGATAGAGGAAAATAAAACCTTTACTTCTTTGTGCAAAAGCTGCTCCTGGAATCTAACTGGCCAGACACCTCTCTGTCCCTTGCGAATCCTAGAGGATTCAACTCTGGCCCTGCTCTCACGACGCTCTCCCGGAGCCGCTCTCCTCCTGGGGTCACTCCGTCCAGCTCCCCAAATGGCCCTGGCTGTGTGACCGGTTGTGGAGGGCTCAGCCATGTGCCTGACGCATGGCTGGCGCAGACCCAGTGGATGGTGGGACCCTGGGTGGGGGGGTATCTGACATGCCGAGCCCGATGCAGGACTTGATCCCAGGACTCCGGGATTATGACCTGAACCCAAGGCAAGCGCTTCACGGACCCACGCCCCCACGTCCCTTGATGTGTACGGGGTCTTCCTGTTCAACGCCACTGTCGGGCCGAGGCCATACTCAGCAGAACCGCGTTGCTGCTTTCTGTGCCCACGTCCTGCTCTGTGGGTCCTCTGGTTTCCAGGTGCGGAGACTTGACCTCTGTCTGCACCCTTGAACTTGCTGCTGGGACAGCGTCCAAGGTGGCGGGGCCCTCGCGGGGGCCCCCAGATGCTAGCCCACTGGGGGAGGGGAGCGCGGTGCCCCTCCCGGGTCTGCAGCGGCCGATGGACCTGACTCAGCACAGACCACGCTGGTCTCACAGTGGGGGTCGCTGCAGACATTGCCGAGCCAGTGCCACGGGGACAGGGCGGTGTGCGGGCTCCATTCTGCAGCCCCGGCGGACCGTGGGGCTGGCCCTGCTGACCCACCCCAAGAAGATTCTACTGTGCCAAGAAGATTCGAGAGTGCACCTCAGTTAGCACGATCTTGAAGAGGCAGTGGGAAGCCTGCTGTGGCCTCAGGGGCCCGGCTCTGCCTGGGATGCCAGCTGGTGGGGATTTACACCCAGCACGAAGGTAGCACAGCGCAGTCCCAGCCAGGTGCTGGTGCTCTCATGCTCTCAGAAGAATGAGCGTGCACGGTGTAGCTGTGCTCACGAGCCAAGCAATTTAACGAGTCTATAATCTACACGCACACACACACACACACACACACACACACACAAAAACACGCACGAGCGCACACACACGCACCTGCAGCTTTTCTGTTGGGGTGCAGCCTTCGTGCCGTCTGTTGGGTTCCGCTGTGGCCCGAGAGTCTAGAACAAAGGCGGCAAGAAAACGAACAGCTGTGAAGGAAAGGACGCGTCAGAAGGGAGGAGGCCCTTATCCTCCAAGACCAGGGTCAGCAAACAGAGGCCCAAGGGCCAGATCCAGCTACAGTCTGGCTTTGTAAATAAAGTTTTATTGTCACGCGGCCAAGCTGATTTGTCGCTACTATCCGTGGCTGCTTTCTGGCCACCAGAGCAGAGATGAGTCATTGCAAACAGGAGGATGTGGGCTGCAAAGACGGAAACTTTTATTCTCTGGCCCTTCCTTTGCCACCGACACGTGTGGACCCCTCTGCTTAGAGATGTCGCATTTCAAACGGAAGAGGAGAGCAGGTGCCAGGCAGGGCCCAAGCACCATTTCAGGCCCCCTGCATGCTGCCTGTCGTGCCACACCCCGCAGAGGTGTCCAGGCACCTGGACCCCACTTAGCAGGGGCTGCATGTTTGGGGCAGCAGGGCTGTGGCCGGACCTGGCAGTGGACCCCATTACTGCCCCCATACATGGATGGGAAAGCCCAGGGGGAGAGGCAGCCACACCTGAGCCAGCATCTTCCTTCCTCTAGCTGCTCCCAGGGAAGAAGGGGTGCCCACGAGCTGGGTCTGCGTTTCCGCCCGGACTCACCTTCGCGGGCTGGCTGACCTCTGAGATGCAGCGACACGAGTCAGGGCCACGTCCACCCCAGGTTAATGGAGGACGCGAAGTGTGACACACGTGAGCTCTGCTGATGAGAAGACCGGCCTTTGGCTGTGGGTCCATCTTCCCACCTTAATCCCTTGAACCCCCGTTTGGTTCCCCGGCTTCACGGTGTGTAGACAAAAGACTCCGCACACACTTGTTTCTCCTCCTCAGTGTCCAAGACAGCGAATCAGGACCCTCATTCCCAGAGCATGATGTCCTCCAAGTCTCCTGTTAACCTGCCAATCTAGACTCACTCACTGATTCACCAACTGGAATTAGCTTCCCTTCCAAAACTCAGGTTGTCCTATCCCAGGCCAATTGGAACCTCTTCATGTCAGCTGCCGACTTGTGACCCACCAGGAGCTCCTGATGGCCTCCTCACTCTCTGGTGTGACAAGACACCCCAGGGCTGTTCACTGTCTATGCCTCACGCCCAAGACCAGCCCCTTCCTCAAGAAGCCCTGGTCTCTCCGTGGGAAAGGTGTTCCCCAACTGTCTTCCCAGCACTAGGGATGCCCAGTGCTATGGGGCAGAGTTGGAGAGAAGCTTGCGGACTCAAGAAACGTCTTCCAATTCCTTGCAACTCTCTAGAGCTGAGGTTTGTTTAACCCCCTCTGTACTGTGTCTGCATCTCCTTCCTTCAACACCAAAAATTCTGATGGTGCTCAAGGATGCACAGAATGAAAGTATTAGAATATTTCACAAAATTACTTGTTTACTTTATCCCAGATGGCACACAGAGTCTCAACGTACCAACAGCATGTGTGTGCGTAAGCACAGCAGTACCAGACAAATACGCACCAACACCAGCATTGCCATCATAGGAACATGTGCACCCAAAAAAGTCTTAAATCATGTTCTGACCACATATGCTTCCAGTTTCTGTCCTCACTGCTAAGTAGGGGTGCTGGACCTACACGGCCAGTTTGCATGGCCATTCCATATAGTATTTCACTCTCCAAGGAACTCTGTAAGTGCTTGCTACCAGTCTCACATTGAAGTCTCTGTGCTCTTTTTTGTTTGAGGTTCATTCTCGAGTTACATTCCTCACGAAGGGCTCCTGGGAGCCATGTCTGAATTCTCGGATATCGATAACACTTCATGTCTTTTATACTTTGAAAGACAGTTTTGCTGGATATAAAATGCTCACTTCGCATTTTTTCCCCTTAAACATACTAGATATGATAATCTAGTTATTTCCGGCACACAGCACTGCCGTGAGAAACTCTCACGGTAACCCGCTTTTGTTTCCCTTGCAGTGTCTTCCTGTGTTCCTTAGATGCCTAAAGGGTATTTTAATTCATTTTTTAGCATTTCTTTTTTTCAGGAATTTGAGAGCATGTCTCAGCATTATTCCGGACTATGTCCTCGGGTGTGCAGGGTGCTCTTTCAAAAGCTGGTTTTATTTATTTATTTATTTATTTTTAAATTTTTTTTTTCAACAAGCTGGTTTTAAATATACCTGTAAATATGGAACGTTGTCTAGATGCATGGTTTCAGTTTTTATTTTGTTCCTGCTTTGATCCCCTTTCTCTGGCACTCAGACCATATGCGAGGTCTTCTTTGGCTGCCCTTGATATTTTCAAGTTTTTTTTTTTTCCTGAATCCCGTTTCTTTTTTTTTCAAGTTTTTTCCTTAATCCCTTTTCTTTTCTTCTTCATCCCTTTTTGAATGAAAAGCGTCCTTCCTTTCCACGCTGTTCTTTCCGAGGCGTTGCCTCTGGTGCTCATTCCGTTCACATTCCTTCCGGCTCAGTGCGTGTTTCTGAAATGATTGTAAACGTCCGATTGCTTTCTCAATCTGCCGTTCATGTCTGGATCTTTCGAATTGAGATTTTTGCTTCTCTTTCATACTTTATATCATCCCCAAACCTCATTTTGAAATAGCCCGTGACAGTTTCATCCGCGATTCAAGCCTGAGTTTCTGGCGTGCTGCCATTGTCCGGACAGATCTCGTTCCGGGTCTTACCTCTGTTTGGAGGTAACCTTCTTCCTGGCTCCCCTCTTGCCCCATCTCAGCCCGCCCTTCTCCCTCGTCCTCCTTCCCGAGCTCCCGCTGTTGGAGAGTGGCCATGGCCCTCTGGCCGGCATGCTCATGGGGGGGTTGCCTGCACTCTGGGGGTCCGGTTCTTGGGGTGTCAGACTTCGCTTCCTCTGCTTCCTCTGCGCAGCTGCCCATGCTCTGCCCACCCTGTTGCCCTGCTGTTTGACGCCATCCATCTGGGCTTTGGTGAGATGGGGCTGCCTCGCTTTTCTGCAGGCGTTGTCCCCAGGGGGTTCGCTTTGTTGTCTGGTTGACGTGTCTGTGTTTACGTGACGATCTGGAGTGCTTCGGGCACTGTGTGGCCATTACCTTTATCTTTCTGAAATCCTCTGGTTGTCTCCCCTTCATTACCATGAAGACTGACCAGCAGTTCAGGTCCCAACAGCCTAGTCCATTCTTGGCAATATTCTCCGTCAGTCGTCAGTCCTGCCCTCAGTGGCCTCACCCCCCGGTGGTGGTATGGCACTTGGAACGCGTCTCTCCGGGGGCTGCAGGCAGGAATTTTCTAATCCTGTTGTCCGTTCCTCACGTCCTCATGATGAGTTGGGTTCTTCTGAACAGGAGAGCTGTCCCACACCCATGATCGGTGTCTGCAAACACAGCTTAGTCAGAGAGGCAGGATAGACGCTTCCTTTCTTCCACGTAGCCAGTTTCCGAGCCTCGTTCAGCTTCGCCGGCACCTGGCAGCGCTGTCTGCTGGGTTTCGTTTGGTTTGTCCTCCGCCTTCGTTTTTGTTGAGTTGCGGCCACGGTCCCGTCTTGGGCTGTCTTTCAGATGGCTCCCGTACTCCCTTAAAAGTGCTGCGTTAGGCGTTTTAGCTTCCTCAGTTTCAGGCATGTTCGGCTGTTCCAGGCTCATTTCCTGCCCTCAACCTGGAATCCACGGTTTCTCCAAAGATCTCTGGTTTCTTTTCATGGGAAATGATATTCAGAGACCTTAATTTAGGTGCTCACTGCACTAGTTTTCATTGTTTCTATGCCCTTTAAGGTAATTAAGCTGGAAAACACTACTTTTTAAAAAAGGGGTAAGAAGTCAAAAGTTTAATTTTGTAAAAACATTCACAGCATGACTTTCAAGTATTCTCTCCTTCCCCCTAGATATTATCTCTGTGTCTGTCTGTCTGTCATCTATCTATCTACATACAGATATGTACAATGGGATGTGTTTTCAGTATATATATAGAATTTATATTTATATATGTCTTTAACCTACTTAAGACTTCAGTATGCATTCATTTCCAAGGGAAACGTGGGGGTCAGATGCCACCACAAAGAAGCCAGGGACCAGCTGTGCCAGGGGTGGGGGCATCCTATGGGACAATAGACAAGGCAGTGAGTGCAGAGAGAGGGAGACGTGGAGCTGTCGGCCACTGTCCGGGCCCCGTGCACTCTGGCTCGGCCAGCAGACAGCATTTCTAACCCAAAGACAGGATGGGAGTGAGTCTGGATAGTGGACTTCTGGATTGGTCTCCTAGATGCTTTTGCTTGGCTACTCCCCTCGACTAGAACTTCTGATCCTGCCACATGGCCTTTCAAACTCTCTTCTCTTAGAGGTACAGGACATCTGGTGCCACAAACTACCTCTGGCACCTACGCTGGGACAACTCGGAGCCCTTGTCATTTCCCCAGGTCCTACACATCCTTTGTTAAACTTACTAACTTGCCGGTCTGATGTCCCGTCTGCTCTCCCTGTGCTGATCCTGGGGTGAGGTGACATGATGTCTGCAAGGTGCCTTTAGAACTCCCAGTGTGAGCACCTCAGCACACACAAGTGGACACATGCTAACTCGCTGGGCGTGGGGATACGTGCAACAGATGTGTCCGATGGCTGTGGAGGTTGTGCACATGAAAATTCATTATACTCTCCACAGTATTATCGATATAAAGTCATTAGCAATCCAGCCCTTCCCAAACCCAGAGAGTTTCAAGGACAAGATCTTTCAAAACTCAAAGGCAAGGGCGCCTGGGTGCCTCAGTGGGTTAAGCCTCTGCCTTCAGCTCAGGTCATGATCCCAGGGTCCTGGGATTGAGTCCCGCATCGGGCTCTCTGCCCAGCGGGAAGCCTGCTTCCCCTCTCCCTCTGCCTGCCTCTCTGCCTACTCGTGATCTCCGTCTGTCAAATAAATAAATAATTAAAAAAAAAAACAACCTCAAATAGTTACCAAGCTATTATATTATTTCAGGGCAGAAAGAAAATTTATTCTCTGGTTAATTTTATAAAGTCAGCCTAACACTGCACCCAAACCTGATTCATGGCCCCCCTACATGACCACTGCAGTTTGATACGGCTCATGAATGTCTAATGCAGAAATTCTACGTATAGTAACACAGTGTTGTGGGTTGAATTATGTTCTCCTCAAAAAGTGTGCTGGAGTCCTGACCTCTAGTCCCTTACATCATGGCCTCATTTGAAATAGAATCATTACAGATGTAACTGGTTAAGGTGAGGTCATACTGGGAGAAGGTGGGCCCTTAATCCAATATGGCTGGTGTCCTTGGAAGCAGGTGAACACACACATGCACACACAGGGTGTCGTGTGAAGACGGAGAGGGAGGTGGTGGGTACAGCCACCAACCAAGGAGCACCCAGGGCGCCTAGAGCTGGGAGAAGCAGGAGGTCTTGGAGGAGGACTTCTCAGAGTCTCTG
Source organism: Eira barbara (assembly GCA_020311275.1). NCBI lineage: Eukaryota > Metazoa > Chordata > Mammalia > Carnivora > Mustelidae > Eira > Eira barbara. Next base: position 1,506,080 of record JAHRIG010000038.1, read on the forward strand.
GAGGAAGCAGAAACGTCCAGCACCTCGGTTTAGGACTTCCCGCTGCCAGAGCCAAAATGACAAATTTCTGTTGTTTTAAGCCACCCAGTTTGCGGTAATTTGTTACAGCGGCTCTAGGAAGCTAATACACGTGTCCGACCAGCATTTAATAAGATTAATATGATACACGAAGGGACGGCTTATTTTAGGAATGAAAGGATGGTTTAATATTGGGAAATATATTAATACAATTTATCACATTAATTGTTCTCAGAAGAATGCACATAAAATCACCTTGATAATAGGGATTTGATTAAAGTCACAGACGCTGTGCCCAGAGAAACGCTCGTGCGTCTCCCTCCCACAGAACATTCTGCGCTCGTCCACCCAGAAAGCCTGAGAACATCTGAAAACCACGAGAAAAAACACGAAAGAGGAAGAATGACCAACAGAGGAATACAAAGAAGCCAGGGCCTTCTGTGAATGCCGAGCACGAGGGGCAGTCGGGAGTCGCCGCGTAACAGCACCAAACGCACTTTCCCGGAGGGAAGCTGAACACCGCGCAATCCCGTATGAAGCGATCTATAAAGTTTTACTGAAAGACGTAAAATAAGGCGGATGGATGGAAGGATCATTAACTCGATATTATAAAGATGCCGTGTCTGTTCTAATTAATCTAGAAGTGCAATCCTGATCAAGATCCCTCGATGAGTCTGAGGGTTATCACGAGTAAATGAACAAAGAAAACATCTTTGATCTTTTCCCGCTCTCGAGGGGAACTTGCTCTCGAAGATATGGAACCGTTTCCTGGAGTCAAAATTAAGATGGCATGTGACCAGGTCAGGGAGAGGACAGGAAATGCGTGAAGCAGAACGCGAATCCTCAGAGCCGCGGAGAGAACCCTGTCCATGGGGGGCGGTGCTGAAATTCAATGCAGCTGACCCCACGGAGGGGAGTGGAACCGCTGATGAAATTTGCCGGGGAAAGGGTAAATTCAATCTTGAGTGCACATTGCAAAAACACAACAAGTTTTGGATTGTTCAACTATTAAAGGAGAAAAACATCAAAACATGAAGAGTAAAAACACGTGATTTTTCCCGACAGCAGTAGGTGTGAGCTGTGTCTGGAAGCAGAGGCTGGAGGGAGCGCTGGGCGACGGCACCCGCCTGTGTCGCCTCTGGGTGGGCAGTCTTGGGACAGGGACTCGGCTCCGGCCCAGTTCTCTCATCGCTGAAGTGGGGGCTGTGGGGTTCCAGCAAAGATGAAATGAAATGACAGGGAACTTGCCCAGAAGAGAGCACTTGAGGAACATGAGCTGCATTACTGTTGCTATGACAATGACAGACCGTGCACAACAAAACCACCCAACACCACGGACGAATGTCACAGTGGTGCTCCCGTGGCACGAGGTGGGCGCTGTCTTGGGCATCGTGTTTTGAACATTTGTGTGCTCATGCCCTTCGCGGAGGCCGTCCCACAGTGCCGCGCTGTGCACCAGTGCAGGCGTGCCCGGAGCTGTGTGGGGCGCGCAGTAGCCCCGCAACTGGAGGCACTGGGAGCCAGGCTGACCGAGCTCGGGTCAGCACCCTGCTCCTGGCGGCCTTGCCGTCTCTTTGTGGTGCTCGGGGGCTCTTGGTGTACGTATTTACATAACATCCTCGTGCCTCTGGCTTTTCATCTACAAAATGGGGCAGCGATAGTACCTTACGGCAGGGTTGTTACGAGGATTCACCAAGTTCACGCTGGCAGAGTGCTCAGAACTGCGACAGGAATGCAGAGGACACTGTGGAAGTATTTGGTGATCGGCAAATACACAAAAATGTGCTTTCTCAATTTTTAATGTGGTTTTTTTCTTTCGCATTTCCAAGTACATGGCTTTTGCTCTGTGGCCCTCAAGGACTCATCTTTTTGGAGGGAGATCAGGGTCTGACGCAGAAGTAACAGGAAAGGAGAACTAGAGCAGAGACTAGGCTGTTGCAAGGAGCAGCGGCTTTGGAAGCTACGCGGGCAGAGGCTTCACCAGCTCTCCAAGCCTCCATGGCCCAGGGCTGTCTAACTCGGGAGGAGCCAGGAGACCGTGCCCTCCTATGCAGAGAGGGAAGGAGCCCTGCTTCCAGTCAGGCCTTGAGGTAAAGAAGGGGGCCCAGCCCAGAGACCCTGCCAGCCCTGGGAGGATGAAAGGAAAGCATGCATCTCTCTGATGAGGGATGTCTCCCAGCTTCTCCTCCACAAAGGACGTTTCCCAGCTTCTACCCACTGAGGGGTGTCTCCTGGCTTCTCCCCGAGAGATGTCACCCAGCTTCTCCTCCATGAAGGGTGACTCCCGGCTTCTCCCCCTGAGGGATGTCTCCCAGCTTGTCCTCTCTGATGGTTGTTCCTAGCTTCGCCTCCACAAGGGTTATCTCCTCGCTTCTCCAACCCAGAGGGATGTCACCCAGCTTCTCCATGAGGGGTGTCTTCCAGCTTCTCCTCTTTGAGGGATGTTTCCCAGTTTTTCCTCCTTGAAGGAGTGGCAGGAAAAGCAGAAACCACTTGCACCACCACAGCCTACGTGGGCTCCGTGGGGAGCTGGCTCAGGCTTCCCCAAACCCATGTGGGTGCAGACTTGACCACGTGGTTACGGGAGCTCCACGGTGGGGAAGGGAGACTTGGGGCTGGGCTCTGCCAGGGGTCCTGGGGTCCCGAGCTGTGCAGGAAACAGCTGAGTGTGCGGACGTCCCCAGGGCAGGGCGAGGTGGCTCTCCGAGCGGGCTGCAGTCGGCCCGAGCGGAAGCCGTGGTGTTGCAGCCCCGTCAGACGGTGGTCGGACTCAGTAGGGGCCAGAGGGAGGCCGGGCTGCCCGAGCATCTGAACACATGTCCCGGCAGCCTCAACCCTCACCTGAGACCCCGGCAGGGCAAGTGCCCGCCTGGCAGCAGCCTGGGTCCTCCCTCCCGGAGAGGATGTGCCCTTCACGCCGCACCCCTCCAGGCACATGGACCCTGGCCGGGAGTGAGGCCAGGCGGGGAGGGACGCGGCGGCCTCGCCCAAGGCCCAGGACTGAGTGGTGGTTCAGCCGGAAAGTGACTTCATCTTTGCCTTTACTTTATTATTTATTATCTTTACTTATTACCTACTTTATTATTAGTTATCTCTCCCCCGCCAAGCAAAGAGCAGGTCCCGAATGGACAAAATAAGCAGGACAGAGTTTCTCTGAAACTCCAAGTTGTGGCGAGAAAGTCTTCAAGCTTGTTCTGCAAGAGATCAATATGTTCACGAAAACTCCCGAATTAGAAGGAAGACAGTGCCTGTGTAGAGACGGCGGCCCCTTGGGGGACCAGGGGCTCCCTCCACGGGGCCTGGCTGTGGGTCTCCTTGGGAGTCCAGTCCCGGCTGCGGGGAGAGGGGTGGCTCCCAACATGCAAATGGGAATGGATGTTCCGGATGCAGGTGCCAGGGTGGGAGCGAGCGGCCCGCCATCGCGCGATTCATCGTCCCACCAAAACAAGGGCACAAAACTCCAACTTAGGGACATCGTTCCCTGGATCCGAGGCTTGTAGGAACAAGGAAGCATACCCACCACCCCAGTGACCCCGTCCCAGAACTAAAATGGGTTGAGAAAGTAAATGGAAACAGTGTGCATGAGTGTGGGACAGAGCGGGAGGCGGCCTGAGGAAGTCGGGAGAAGGCGTTGTGGAAGGTGTGGCCGATCCAGACGGCGTGGGTCCTCGGAGAGCCCGGAGGATGGGGTGAAGTTCGGATTCGAAGTTACAGCACGACGCGATCTCCACAAAACGGAGAAAAGGGATGTAGGGGCTGAAAGAAAGCTTGATGGGAAAGCCTCGGGGGGACACGTCTGGTGGTCTGCGTGGAACCCCGGCCCGCGGCCCGCTCTTCTCCGGACGGTGGGTCTTGGGTCATTTATTTGATTGGTGTACTTTCTGACCGTTTCTTTTTTTTTTTTTTTGACGATATCACCAGATTCCTTGTGCTGTGAATATGTAACCAGCCACCAGCAGGCCGCACAGTGGAACACACAGCAGGACACACAGCAGGACACACAGCGGGACACACAGTGGGACACACAGCGGGACACGCAGCGGGACACGCAGCGGGACACACAGTGGGACACACAGCAGGCCTGGAACAGCCCTGCCCTCCCCGCACAGCTGAAAACCCGGGTGTAAGTCTCGACTCCCCGGAACTTACCTACCCATTGCCTACTGCTGACCGGAAGCCTACCGATGACCTAAGCAGGTGATTCGCACGTATTTCTTTGTGTTTCATGTATCATATACCGTATTCTTACAATAAGGGAAGCCAAAGAAAACGTTATTGAGAAATTTTGTAAGGCAGGGAAAATGCATTTGTAGTACTGCGTTGTATTAATCAGAAAAAATCTGCATACAAGTGGACCTGTGCCGCTCACACCCATGTTGTTTGTGACTGGTGTGAGATGTGGGGTTGTGGGGGCGAGCACCGAAGGGGAGGGACAGTTAGACAGAGCTCCGGGAGGAGGAGTGTCTCGTAAGGATGGGCAGGTGCTCTGCGTGGACTCTCCTTGGATGTGTGAACTGGTGGGACACACAGTGTCTCTGCTGGTCTGGGTCCCGGGAAGAGCCTTTCCCACCTCCAGAGCCCCGAGGCAAGGGAGGACCCCTTCCCGGGAGAGGGGCAGAGGCTGACTGTCCCGTGGGGGTCGCTCCTGTTACCCCCGGCCGTGCCACGGAACTGTCACCATCTGTTCTAAGAAGAGATGCACTTTAGTGTTTAAAAATACGACTCCTTCCAGTTTTCAGAAACTTGGTTTTGCAACACCAGGACTTTTTTTAAAAAACTTTTAATGAATAATTCATTCTCGAATTAAAAATTTCGGGACTTTCCTGGTGACATGTAACGTGCTCCCTCTCTGTTATTTCTTGTAGACGACCTAGTATCGTTGAATTACACTGTCCCGAGGGAACGTTTCCGGAGACCTGCCTGGAAATCACATCTCAAGTGAAGTTTTAATATAAACCTCACACCAAGAAGACAAGCGGCTTTATTACATTAAGAGATCATTTATTCTGTACATTTGCAGAGCACAGTGATCTGTAGGGTCTCGGCTTTACAATCATCTGCAATTTAAACGAGGCTCTTTTTACCGAATCATACAGAGTCACGCCACATGCACCTCAGCTGTTTAGAATAAGACGACGACGCTTTCTTAAAATGAAGTCTCTGTCCCCCCCGTCGCACAGTCCAGATTTCCTGAACATCACCATGTACATTGTAATGTTTCTTACTTCAAAATGCAAAAAGAATCTGTTTTTAAAGCAGCAAACACCAGCTGAAGGATTGCCTGTTTTCACAAGCTAATTATAAACACTCAGTGATCTCTGAAGACACAGCAAAGCAAATAAACGCATTCCTTTGGCAGACGAACGGCGTTTTTGTAGTAAAATACTGTGCGCTCGGAAGTAATTAAGGCAAAGCATTCGTTCTGATCCGTCATGCCAGCGTGGACTGAGGCCACACTCGAGAAACAGATTTTAGTTCTCTGCATTTGGGAGGGTGAGGATCTGAGAGCAAGCGGCCTCCCACCCACCGTGGGGCCCTGGAGTTTCACCCATCACCCACCGCTGTGGCCATGAGGGTCAAGGCGAAAGCAGGATCCTCTTGGCTCCTGTCGGGCACAGACCTGACCTGTGCACTGTCCCCATCCCGGCGCCCAGATCCCCACCCCGGCTGACCCGAGGCGGCTGCAGCTTCCCCAGGCCCGCTGAGCCTTGCTCTGTCTCCGTGCTGTCCGGGTCAGGTACACGACACGCCCCGTCACGGAGAGGCCCCTCACCTCCCCTCCAGTTCCCGTGCTGTGCAAACCTGGGTGCCGTGGGGGCGCAGCCCCTTGCCGAACGGTGAGATAAGCTCACTGGTGCAGTGGGAACACGGGGCGGTGGTGGTGTCGGGCCGGAAGGCCCTGACCGATGCCAGAAAGAACTTACCGAACAGGATAACACGGAATTCACCACCAAGTGCCCCGCGGGTGCGCCGGGGTTTCTCGCCTGAGATGTTGCGCTCACGTTGTTGGCTTATGAAGATGTCCCGGGAACACTCGGCATGCCTCCTGGTCCAGTTGCCCCGGGCCCTCTCCCCCACAGCCCCCCAGCCTCTGCAGGAGGTGCCCCCTCTCTGGGCAGTCAGATTCTGTGGGATCTGCTCTCTGGCACCCGGTCAACCTTGTAACACCTGGGCGCATCGGCCTCCCTCCGCGCCGGGGACGAGCCGCACCATCCACTCCAGGGCTGGGCTGTGGGCGCTGTCGGGAAGGTCCGACGCCAGTGTCCCCGAGGGGTGGGTCCCTTCCTGCTCCTCAGGTCTCATCTAGGGACCTTCTCCACGGGAACCGCACCTGCCCGCCCTCATAGCTCCCCTCCGGGGACAACCTTTTCTCACAGCGCTGTGACCCCCTGAATGATGTGCTCCCTTGTTCGTTGTGTCCATCGCTGAAAGAGAACTTCAGTGAGGTGGGCTCTGGTCCGTCACGAACAGGGGTGCTGCTCCCAGGACAGCCGCTGACTCGGGGCGTGCTGAAGGGGAGCCGGGAAGCTCCTTCACCATCCCCACCACTTCCTGGCCTGGGAGACCCTGAGCGGGGACCTGTTCTGGCCCCCGTCTCCCTCGTCACAGTCCTGCACACACCCAGGTACAAAATGAGCAGGGTGGCCCCAGGGGTACTGGTTGGGGCACGGGGGCTGCGGCTCTCAGTGCCCCGTGGCGGGCTCGTACCGTCTGCCGGCAGGTCCGCTGCGGTTTTCACCCGTCGCGACGACAGGTCCGGGGCCGTGCTGCCCGTCTTAGCGAGCTTCCAGAGGAGCCTCTTGCATGACCCCGACGGACCCCAGACACACGACATACCTTGCTCGAAGGGCTGAGTGACCGCTGGAGGACCTCACGTGCGGCCACACCTGCTGGACACGCAGGGGCTCCGACGTCACACGTTGCCTGGCACATGCCACACCTGCTGACCCCCGACCTTTCCCTCTTTCTCCCTTCCAGAGTGAGCTCCTCTCCCAGCCAGGGCCCTGCCTCCTGCCTCTTCCACTGCGGGCCCCTCCCCCTTTCTCCGCGGGGATATCGGCACGTGTGAGGTCCGTTCCCATCTTGTTCTTGGTGGCACAGGGACATGGCGGTCCGGGCTGCGTTTGCCGAGGAGATGAACCGGCTGTGGCCCGGGCCGTTCCCCCGTGACTCTCCCCGTGAGTTCCCACACCGCGGGCCGCTGAGCCCCAGGGTGTGGTCCCGCCAAACGGAGGCCTGTGTCCACTGTGAGGGGGCCCAGAAGGGTCTCTCTGTCCTGTGGCTCCTGTGTTGGACGGTGGGGACGTCTGGCCTGATCCTGGGGGGAGGATTTCCAGCAGGTTCCCGCAGGGAGTGTGGGGGAGACATCTCCACTGCTGTCTGCCTGGCCCTGAGACAGGACTAGGAGCTGGGCCCTCAGGGAAACCTGGCTTGAAGCTGCACAGTGTCTGGGCCCCTTGATCGGAAGACAGATGCCCTCACTGCCCGTCCACGCACGCCGAGTCCTATTGCTGTAAGCCAAACACGCTTACCCCATCCATGGCTGTCCCGGGGCATCATGGGGTAAAATCCCCTCTCAGTCAGGCTGAGGGTTAGTGGGGCAAGAGGTCCCACCCCGAGCCTCTGAGCGCTGAGGAGACGGAGTAGCCTCAGCCTGGACTGCCACTCTCCTGGAGGCCTGCTGTGTAGACGCAGGATGGAGAGGGGCCTGGGGTGGTGGGCCGTGGCCTCGGACCAGAGAACTGGGCCCAGGGAGGCTCTCACCCCACAGCCCTGTGGGCCGCCCACCCCCGCGTCTTCTCTGGCTCCAGGGTTCCTGTCCTGACCCCACTCTGTGCGTTCCCAGCCTCCCTGTGGGGCTGAGTCATCCCGGCCTCGTCTTCTCTGGTCCCCTGGCTGCCCTTGGCCTCCCAGGTTCCTCCTCTTTGCTGGGGGGCCTGGGAGCTCTGCAAACACTAGCGGGAGGCTAATGCTGGAGAAGGGCCTCCCTCCAGGACGGAAGGACGGTGGATGAGGACAGAAAGCAGGACGAAGCCACGGGGTCCGCTGAGGCAGAGCCCCGAGCCGTGACTCACGGTCTGTTGTGCTTATGACAGGGGACGGTCCACCATGCATGCTCAGCGATCGTGCTCGCGACACGCTGCAGCACACGGGAGGTTGTCCCGCGAGCGGACGCTGCACCAGGGGGACCGACCGCAGCCGGCGGGACCCTCCTCTTTCCTTGCAGTTTGGGATCTTGCTCCGAAGGCGTGTGGCGGTCGGGGCCCGACTCCCGAATCCGGCTCTCCAGCGGCTGGCTCAGAATGGGGCACACGCCTGCTCCCTGGACCGGGATGCCCTGCTCAGTCTGGCTCGCTTCGCCTGGAGGGACAGAGGTCACCTTCTCTGCACAGGGGAAAGCTCCCTTGCTCATTCCAGGCAGAAGCAGGGACCAGGGGTGCTGGGCAGGCCAGCCAAGGGGTCCCTGTTCAGGACCAGCTCTGGGTGCTGCTGGGAGAGGGCTGAGCCCTCCGAGGGCTGGTGACCAGGTGGCAGGAGGCCTCCTTTCCCTGCTTCCCTGTGTTCCTGTCCAGGGAGCTGGGCCCGTGGCGGGTGACTAACTGTCAGGAGATTTGGAGCTGGGGTGCATGACAGGGGATGGGGACTGAGGGTGTCACGATGGAGGCTTGGTCCTCCAGTCCTGATGAGAAGACGGACGGACCGACCTCAAGCCCTTCCATCTAACCCACTGGCTGGGGTGATGTCATCCCTGGAAGGCCTGGGGCAGGGCGTGGACACTCGATGGGGGCAAGGCCGGAGGGCACTGCTGGGTGTTTCCGCGGGGACAGGAGTCTCCGCGCTGACTGTGTGTCACCTCCCAGGCATCTTGGTTTGTTTTCTCGCTGACACTGCGCCGTGCCTCCTACAGCAGACATGCTGGCGTGTGGGTGTGGAGAGGCCTGGACAGGGATCCTGGGGCTCTGCTCCTGGCTCTGTGGGTCTGGGCTCGGGTTCCTCCGTGTGTCCTCCCAGGAGGGAGTCCTGGACCGTCTGCGGCCTGCCTTGCCTCCCGCTGGTGCGCTGGAGCCCTTGCAAACGTCACCCAGACCTGCAGGGCAGAATCCCGGTCCCCAGCACGCAGGTGACAAAACCGAGTGTCAGGGCTGTTGAACCCTTGCTGTAAGCTCACACTCAGGACGGGAGCCCCTGCTGTACGTCCCAGCTGCGCCCCGCGGACAGCACGGCTGAGGTCAGGAGGAGGGGCTCCCATCCAGTCCCCAGTCTTGGAGATCTGGGGCGGTGGCAGTCATAGCCATGGCATTCCTGGGGGACACAGTCTGGCTTTGTCTCCTGGGTCTCCCAAGCCCGGGGCCATGCCTTCTGGGGTGCAGCTGGCAAATCCGTCCTTGACGGTAGAAGCTGCCGCAGCCGGATCCAGGCTCTGTCCCTGGTGGTCCTGCCTCAGGGTTCTGGCTCCCCAGCCCTGTTCCTTGTGAGCGCCTCGGAGTCTGGGCCACACCGGTTGTCCGCAGCCCCTCACCCGGTTAGCAGCTGACACACGGATCTGGAGTCTCATAGGGTCACAGTTTCCGTAAATTCCACGTGGTCTGAATGTGTGTCTCCTCCCCGAGGGGCAGCTTCCGCGCGTGCGTACCCGTGCCTACTCTTCAAGGCTTCCTTCTGGTATCATTTTCCACTCCTATGGCCGGTGTGCCTTCCCTTGGGCTCGGTGTGTCATTCGTCTCCTGGGTCGCGAAGGGAGTGGAGGCCGCTGGTCTCTCGTGGGGAGGTAGCGGGAATGAGGGAGGCTCGGCGGGCTGCTGCTTTGAGGGGCCCTGGGTTTGTTACGGTCCCTCCCAACGTCCCTCTCCACTTCTAGTCCCCTGAGGCCCCGGTCAGTCCCTACTCCTTATGCCAGAGACCCCCACCTTCGCTGTGTCCCCACAGCCCCGGAATCAGCCTCTGCCTCGGATTTGCCGCAGCTCGAGGTTAGGGACCAGGGAAGGGAGTTCACGGAATCTTCCCATTCCCTGCTCAAGCTTGAGCTGAGAGTTTTTAGCTTTGGATTTGTGTTATTTTTGTTTCCCGTCGTAATTAGAAGCCACCCACCTGCTCGGTGGTGCTTGAGCAACTCACGCCTGTTAATGGCTTTTGCATCCGGTCCTCCAAAACCTCGGCTCCCGGGGGCTCCTTCCCCCGAGTGCAGGTGACACCTCGTGGGACGGCTTCCACATGGGGGCCACTGATGGCCCACACCCGTCCCCTAGAGCTGAGCCCCCCGGCTGTAAACCCCGCGTTTGCTCCCTGCAGACGATTTTGGTAGCGGTCACGGAGAGTGCGGCGACCGAAGACAGCCCAGCTAGTTCTGGGATGAAGGGACTGGTGCGTCCTGGTTGTTTGGGAGCCCTGGTGCTCCCAGAATTGACGGGCAGTCAGGGAACCAGGCAGGAGTGGCTCCAGGGAGGAGCAAGACCGTCGGGAGAGGCACCTGGCCGCTGGGGGACAGGTCCAGGTGCAGCCCCCTGTCCTCTCCTGAGCCATGACTGGGGCCAAGAACCAGTGCCTTCCGTACATTTGTCCTTGAAGAGCCACAGGCCCCGTTCAGACCTGACCCTAGGATCCCCGGCTCGCGGCCCCCATGGCACCATGATGCAGCCACGTGTGCTTCTCAGGGCTGGGGGCTGATGGCCAGATCCAGGGCGACCAGGCCGCAGCTCTGAGTCATGCCGGGACGTGCCGTGCAGGTGCAGGACGGCGGGCCAGGAGGGCGGCGGGTGTGGCCGAGCGAGGCATTCCGCCCCTGGCCCCGCACTTCGCAGACGACCTTCTTCTGCTGACTTATGTCAGCTCGTGCTGCCGTGGGTTCCAGCAAAAAGCCCGTCCCCTTGCCGGGCCAGCTGCGTCTCAGCGGGCCTTTCCCGGGGACCAGAGGCTACCCCCACTCCTACAAGCGTTGGCCTAGAAGCTGCTTCGTGAAGATGTGCTTATGACGGGCAAACGGTTCTGCACCTGCGAATTCCGTCCACACAGCTCCGTCTCCGCATCCTCCTGTCCTCGTGCTTCTGAATTATAAGATACAAAACGTTTGCTAGACTCCGAGGCTTGATGTGTAAGTTCGCACACGATCGTTTCCGCCTGCGCGCGTCTTACTGAACAACGTCTCCAGACGACAAACCCTATTCTCCTTGGTTTGAAGACCTGAACGGTGTCTATTTTTCAGGCACTTAGATGAGCCTTACTCGGTGTTGCGCACACTTCGGAAAGCCCAGTGCCATGGACTCGCCGTCGATAGAAACGGCTTCGTCCACAACAGCACCGGAAGGTGAATTCGGTTAACGCTGACTTCCCGGTGTGCTCGCATCAGGAGGCCTGAGGTGGCCGTGCGGGGTGCTGACCCCCGGGGCCTCTCTTGACTGAAAGTCTTGAGAAACGGAGTCAAGGTACCGTAGAGAACTTGGACTGAAGAACAATCTGGATGGACGTGGGAGTCCCGCTCGGTCATCTCCCGGCGCCGCCGGGTCTCCCGACTCCCCTCGGAGCCACGCTGGGTTCCCAGGTCTGCACGTGGCTCCCCGCCCGAGAGCGAGCCCTGGCGGCCGTCCCCGGGGGGCGGGGAAGCAAGCTTAGTCCAGATGCTGGGATTCCAGTGTGGCTGGACGTGAGATGCCCCAGGGCAGGAGCCCTTGGGGCGCTATCTGGACGGGGGCTCCGTCCTGCCCGCGGCGCGGCCAGCATCTATGAAGACCTCCTGTGTGCCTGCCCTGATTGGGGCTGGCGGTGGCCCGGACTCTGGACACGTGTGCCTCCTGCTGGGCGTGCTGGGGAGCTGCTGGGGCGCTTCCCTTGAGCAGGGGTGCAGGAGGGCGGGACCCGGGACCCCGTGTGCGCCGGGGGGGCAGTGCTGGCCAGAGAGACGGGGGGTGGAAGGGAAGACCTTCACGGGCCTCCCTCAGCCGGAGAGGTGGGTGGTGGGTGGTGACCTGCATGGGCGGAACCGCAGGTGGGCTGTGGGGAGCGGGTACCCCAGGGTTCCCATGGTCAGCTCGCTGGGAGGTGGACTCGAACCTGCAGTTTCCGCAGGCATTTGGGGAAGCTCCCTGGGGTTTGGGGGATAGCGGAGGCTGGCACTCCGGGGCTGAGATGCCTCCTGGAACCCTCAGTTTAGGGTCAGCTGGCTTCCCGATGAATTCTGCTCCCTCGGATCTCTTTTCCACAGAAAACCCAGTATGCGAGGACCTGTCAGGTTCTGGGCTGTGACTGACGTGGCGTTCTTAAAAAGTATTGTTTTCTGGGAACTGTCGGCTGTGACTCGGGAGGAGACTTTCATGCTCGGTGGCATACTCTTGTCGGCTCTGGGGCCCCACTTACGGGGGCTTATTAGTTCCAAGAGCACAATTCGCTGTTTGCATTTTGAATTCAATGTCTGCAAGTTTGCAGGTTTTCAGCTTTTATTCCCAGCTGGGAACTCCTCACCAGACAGGCGCTAAAAATGGAGCTGCCAGGAAGCGGCTCTCCTCTCGAGTGTTCAGCTCCTTCCAAGACGCCCAGGGTGAATGGAAGCAGACTGCACAGCCGGCCTCCAGTGTGCTCCAGGGCTTCTGGTGAGGAGTCCACGGCCTCCGTGGGGACGGAGCACCTGGCTGCCCGCTGTCTGCCGCCCTCTGCCTTAGTCTGTCTGTCCATCCCCACCTGGGGTTGCAGGCGAACAGCTTCATTGAACAAACCAGGGCTAGGGTCTCAAACAGCACCCGGCCCACTGGCCACGTGGGGGCCCTGTGGGTCTGGTTCCCCAGCCAGAGGTGTTGCCAGACGGACTGCACGCTTGTCTTCTGGAACCGTCTGGAAAGCCACAGGTGAACACTCACAGGCTGACGCACACACAGCCTGTCACACAGGAATGGGTGAGAAAGGAGGCAGGCTTCCCCGTCTGCCCAGGCAAGGTGTGCGGGGCACTGGGGAGACACAATGCTGGCGTCCAGCCTCGTGGCCTAGCTCCCGCTCTCAGCCGGGTTCAAGGCCTCCCCAGTGTTCTCGCTCTGGGCGGCTCATCGGGAAGAGCTGCCAGCAGAGGACCAGTGAGGTGGACGGTCAGTCGGGGGCCCTGCCTGTGTCCACAGGGATTTACAGAGCAGCTGATCCCGGGGGAGTTGGCTGAGGGCTTTGCCAGGACGGCTTCTTTCCTCCTCCTGCTCTCCGCAGGCATCTCGTGTGCCATATTCCTTGGTTTGCCGGATGATTTCACCAGCTCCTTTCCACAGTCCTGACCTCCCTCTGCTTGCAACAGAGAACGGCAACACCCATTTCCTCTAAAGTGGGGAAGCTTCTGAAATCATCTTTGTGCCGCTTGTAAAAGTCCACATCTCGAAGGCCCAGCGGTGTCTCACAATGTTCTAGACTTTTTCTCATGTCCCCTGGCCCCCACTGGCCACATGAACACATTCTCCTTCCCACCAAGGCAAAAGCTGAACATGAATGTGGGAAACGTCACATAGTTTTCCCTCCACTTTTGCCACGGACCCTCACCCATGAACATGAGACTAGACGGCCCTCCCTGGAGCGGGGTCACCACTCCGAGACTCCGCGTCCCTGACCTATGTGCTTGGCAGGGGTGGGGGGGGGGAAGCCCCCCCCCCCCGGCCCGGTGTTGGTCCGGGTATGTGGCAGGTCACCGCCCCGTTCTGGGGGTCCTGCCTGCCTGCTCCACTGAAGTCTGTGTGTTAACTGGCCCTCCGGGACCTTCGGCTCTTCGAAGATGGTGCTGCGGGCACAGTGTCCCCACCACCCAGCAGAGGGCTTCGGGTGCATTTGGAGAGGATCCTGCTTTAGGGGCCGGTGGGCTCGATGGCTAAGCACCATCACAGAACAGGTACAGAAGGCAAGAATGTCCTTCCCTGGAAATTGCTGGGGAAAACCAAGGTCCTCTGCTTACCTTCAGGAAACTGGCGTCCCCTCCTAGAACCCAGGGCAGAAACGGGGTATTTCTGCCTCTTGGCGAACACGACTCATTCGATTTAACCCGCTACCATTCAGCCGAGCATGACTTCGACACTCAGCAGAGGACGAGTTAGGGTTCGAAACCGCCTCAGTAGAGGCTTCCAGACACCAGTGATGTCATTGATGTCACACCAGGACGCACGTCCTTAAGGAAAGCCCACACGCACTGTCATGCCAGAAGGAAAGCTTCGTCTGCTTTCTGCAGAAGCCAAGTGTGCCTTCAGACAAATTGGAGCCCGGACATTTGTGCTGAAACACGGATGACACGAGTTCCCCCTGTCACCAGGACCACGACTTCGCATTTTACTGCAAGCATTTCGCCCAAACACCATCGATGCGGCAGCCGGAGCCTTCAGCCAGCGACGCGGGGCAGCCTCGCGGGAGGCCCATGGCCCAGAGCAGAAGCTGCTGCTGGCCTTACGTTTCATGCCTCCGCAGCGCGCCCTCCCGGCACCCGGTGGGCCCCTCCTCCCAGCACGGTCCTGCTCGCGAGTCCAGCGTGGACACCGGCGGTTTACAGCCTCCCGGGGGTTAGAAAAACTCTCCCCTTGACAAGATTTTGGTGCTTTCTTATTGGGTCTCGAGGCAGAATGAGCATGAGCCAGGCAAGTGGGCCGGTCACGCATGTGAATGGGGACACCCAAGCTCCCTGGTCGGCAGCCAGAGGACATCCCGGAATCCTGGCCCACTTTGCTGAGAACCAACCCAGCTCTCCTCTGGGCTCCCTGGCGTCCTTCCGAGGGGAAGGTCCAGTCCCTGGATCCTTCGGGCCACTCCGTGGGGCAACATAGGCAGTGGGGCCTGGCAGGTGGCCCACAAAGGGTATTTGCAAAGAAGTTTCTGGAAGAACCTGACAGGGAGGCCCGCTATGCCCAGCCCTCTGGTCGAGACTTCTTTATCCTAGAACAAGGATAACAAGGTGGACATCAGACGAGCCTCTGGACTTAAATGGGAGTCAGAGAACCCGGAGAAACCACGCTTGCAGCAGGGACAGTCACTCTGTTCAAGGAAGGGCTGTCAGCGGGCACTCAGCACAGCACCTCACTGAGAAGGCCTCGGCCAGAAGGGCTGGGGGCAGCTGGAGCCACACGCCCAGACCCGAGGATCTCCTGAGCAGACGCTAGGAGAGAAGACGGGATGCGCCCTCGGCGAACTCCAGGGCAGCCGAAGGGGGACGGCGGCCCTCGGGTGTGACGCACACCCAGCCTTGGTCCTCAGAGGCCGGCGTGGAACAGGCAAAACGTCACACTCCAGCAGGGCCCAGAGCCCTGGTAACCACGCCGGGACCAGCTGGCCTTGGCAAAGACAGCGAGGGGCATGGGGTCGCTCGGAGGTCAGCTCAGAGGAGCGAGGGAAGGCGGGTCACGTCTGAATGTGGCACAGACGTACGTGCACACACACACACACACGTGCGCACGCACATCTCTATTTTTACTGAAAACATTACTTATGTGATGCTTACAGTTTGGGATCAGCCATGCGTGTGCACACATACACTCTCACACACGCGTGTGCACACACACTCACGCGCGGCCCATTCAGCCCCTTCCCAGCTCCCCCGCACTGCCCCAGCTGCCAGCAGAGGTCAAAGGGAGCATTTCCGAGGGGTTCTCTCCTCTGACTTTGAAAGCTCCAGCCTTGCGCCCTGGACGGCATGGGGACCCACAGAGCAAGAAAACCTGCCCTCCTCCCACTCGCCCCAGGCCCGAGCCTCACCCCTTCCCAGAAGGGCAGGGCGCCCCGGGCTGTGTACGCACTTTCCTGATTCTTTCATTTATCCTTTGCTGCTCTGATGCGGCAAGCAAGAGCGTAGGTGGACGCTCCCCAGCCCGGAGCGCTGATGGGCTTTGAGAAGCACACGCTGTGCGCCAGGGCAGGGTTCTCGCCGGCCGGTCCCCCAGAGGTCCTGGAGGCCGCCGTGCCCGGGCCCTCCCCACCGGGTGCGCGTGGCTGCGGGTTTTGTGACGCGCATTGGACTCGGGCACCTTTCTTGTTCCCACGAAGCGTCCGTTAACATGGCAGGGCCCGGGCCGGGGCCCGGGTTTGCACCACGACGTCCCAGGCTTCGGAGCTCGAATTCACCCTTGTGTCCCTCCCGGTTCAACAAGTCGGGCAGGTGTCGAGGCCCCGCTGTGCTCGGCCCCGGGGTCGGACCCGCAAACACACGAACAAGCGTCCCCTGTGGAGATCCCAGTAACGACCATGGCCGTGATAGACGGTAGCTGGTGCCGTGCCTTTCGGGCTAAGGACGGTACCTCCACTTTCTTTCATCTCCAACGAGGGGTGTTTGTTCATAGCCCACATTGTAGTTTGCTTGAGTCCGGGAAGAACTTCTCATTAAATTGGAACTCTCCCCCACTCCAGGCTCATGTGCATATCCGTCGCGTGCAGAGACAGGCGCCGGCCTTTAAACACAGGCATTCCGAGCGCCTGCCGCGCCCCTGGCCTGCGTGTCTCCTTGGGTCCTGGGCAGGTAGCAGACCCCCCGCCAGCAGGAAGGGGCCCCCAGCTCCCCAACTCCGTGTTTTTCCTCAAATGCCCGTCTCTCATTCTCATTGGCTTGCCCTTGCCAGGTACGTGGCTGGAGCTCCGTCTGTGTTGACGCATAATTAGAACTTTGCTTTGTGAGACGGGAGACCGGAAAGCAAATGCTGGGTGGGCGGACAGTCCTCCCAGGGGCACACAGAAGCTCCCTGGAGGAGGACTCCGAGGACGGCTGTGAGCAGGCGGGAGGCAAAGAGGCCCCTCTGAGACCCTAGGCACACTTAGAAAGCATTACTTTGCTCTAAGCAAATTAAAAAAGAATTTGATTTTCCTATCTGAATTTCTGCATTTTGCAAAGTTTTCCAGTGCCCAGGTTGGAAATATACGTTCCTCCTCGGATAGCTCAGCGGAATAACTAACCCTACGGCCGCTGCTTCTGCCAAGACCATGCAGTATGCTGGGTGACCCCGCAGCTTTCCAGATCCGCTGGGCTTTTTACCTTTTGCAAATTTCTTTGCAGTCTCTAGGTGAGGAAGAGGCGAGGGTGGTCTAAATGAAAAAAAAAAAAAAAATCACAAGAATATACAACCTGACTTTATAATGTGTCTTATTCCATAGTAATGTTCTTATTCCAATTCTTGGACACGGTATGTGCATTTCTGATGTGCCGGACAGTGACTTCCGCATGAATGATGACAGACTTAGAGAACCGGGGACGGTGCCTGCCTCAGCCACCCCCCCCCACCCCAGGGACGGCGCCTGCCTCAGCCAGGTTCACTCCACCCCCCACAGGGAACGGGCGCCGTCTCCAGCCAGACCACCCCCCGGGAATGGGTGCCTGTCCTCAGTCGAAACTCCACCAAGACATTAAACGTAACTTTATAAATGTCCTCCTCGGGGGATGGGGCAAGTAAGTACTTGGAGAGCTACCCTAATAGCTAATAAGAGGGAACAGAGAATAATTTTTGTGTTTACAGGGTCCCTGGTGTCACAGTCAGTGAAGTGTCTGCCTCTCGGTTTTGGCACCGGTGGTGACCTCGGGGTTGTGAGATCGAGCCTTTGGTCAGGCTCGTGGCTGGGCATGGAACCTGCTTCACATTCCCTCTCCCTCTGCCCCTCCCCACCATTCTCTCTCTCTCTGAAGAAAGAGTCTTTTCAAATCTTAAAATAAAAGATAAAATTTTAGGTGCAACGTCACATAATTTCTTCTACATTAGTGTTTCCTTGTTCATCTAAAATAATTCTTAATTACAAAAATGATACATGTTTGGGGCACCTGGGTGTCTCAGTGGGTTAAGCCTCTGCCTTCGGCTTGGGTCGTGATCTCAGGGTCCTGGGATCGAGCCCCGCATCGGTCGCTCTGCTCGGCGGAGAGCCTGCTTCCCTTCCTCTCTCTCCGCCTGCCTCTCTGCCTACTCGTGGTCTCTGTCTGTCAAATAAATAAATAAAATCTTTAAAAAAAAAAGATACATGTTTAATTTTGAAAATTGATAGGGATGGGCAGAGAATAAGGAATTTTCCCTCATTATCACCGCTAATATGTGGTTTCTATCCTTTCAAGCACCACAAAAGGGAAGAGGAGACTAGATAGCCTATTACATGGTACACACGCCTTTCTCTTGTCAACATACACTCGTTTCAGTGTTGACAGTAGACTAATACCACAAAATGTATTTAATAAATCATCCATATTTGGCGTTTAGAAAATCTCAGTTTTTCCACAATTAAGACAACGTACATAAATATACAGGCATCTAATTTATCATTTATTGCTGTGGTTAATACCTGTTTTAATTCTATGTTTTGTTGGGTGTGTGTGTGGGAAAGTATCCTTTTTGTAGATTTTCAGTATGTTTTTGTGGAACTTACAAGTGGACAAGCATGTGGTCCCCAAATAACCACACTCCTTGCCTCTACGCCCCCTGGGGCACCCCGCATGGGGTGGGTCCTCAGGTCGCACTGGGAGGCATCTTGGGATGATGGTTAAGGGGTCGGGGTAACAGGCAAGTTGCCCTGCTCCAGACCCTAACCAGAATCTGGTGTAACACTGGCATTTCATTTGAGATAGATACACGTTGTGGTAAGAAAACGTGTGTCTATGTTTAGTTCACCCTGACCTTGAAACACACATGTTAAAATGTATCAAATGCTGTTTTAGAAATTGGAGAGAACTTTTTAGAGAACTTTTAACTTACTGAGAGGATGAATTGTGTTTCCATATCTCCTTCGGATTGCAAATTCTTGTAGCCCTGTAATGAATCTTACGTACCCATGACATCTGTGTGTATTTGCATGTGTATGTGCATACGTGCATGCATGTGTGCACACACATGTATGTATACATGGCATGTTGCATAGGTACATGCATGTGCAGCAGTGCACACATACGTGTCTTTGCATGCTCGTGAGCACATGTGTATTGTGTGAGTGCATGCATGTGTACATGTACATGTGTGTATACACATTGCTGTGCATACGTACATGCATGTGCAGTAGTGTGCACGTCTTTGTATGTCTTTGTATGCATGTGCACATGTGCGTGCTCATATGTCTGTGTGCACATGCATGCGTGTGTGCATGTCTCCATGCGCATGTGAGCCTGTGTACATGTGTGTGTGCATGTGCACGTGCACACACGTGTGTGTCTGCTCATACTTGCATGTGTGTACTCGTGTGTGCATGTGGCACACACATGTGTTTGTGCATGCACGTGCACACACTATTTAGGAATTTGGATCTAAAACAATGATTTTGGACCGGTGTCCTCCTGTGTGTTCTGTCCGGTTCTGTAACTAGTTCCACGTCGGCTTCATAACGTAGGTCGGGATGTTTTCCTTCAACTGCGTTGCCCCAGAGCCACCGAACAGGCACGGACAGTGTTTGTCCCCCGTGGCGGCACTGCTCACTTCTGAGTGGGACCGCACTGCCCAGCCTCACTGCAAGCTGCCTGCTTGTTTGTCTGACAAACTTTCTGCTTCCTTCTAATCCACAAGGTTGACACATTTCCATGAATTCCTGTGGTGATTCTGGTTTTCCTGGAGGGAAGAGCTTTTCACTGAGACTTTTAAGCTTATCATCACGCTCAGCTTGTTATTTGCAGTTAGGGTTACACCTGTTTCTCGTGTCTTTTTTCAGCTGTATTTATCTCCCCTTCTAATTAACAATATTTGGAAAAGTATTTTTAAAATTGAAATTAGTTCTTAGCTTTATCTATAAGTCCTATTCTTTTTTGTGTCCTTCATTGTTTATGTAATTTTATTTGGATTTTTAAATTTTTCTAGGTTTTGAGCTAAATAGTTACTTTCTTTTATTCTTAATTATAAGTAATAGAAGTGTTAAAAGCTATGTTTGAGTTCCATGTCAGTGAAATCCTGTGGTTTTTAAAAAAGATCTTATTTATTTATTTGATAGACAGAGATTGCAAGTAGGCAGAGAGGCAGACAGAAACAGAGAGGGAAGCAGATTCCCTGTTGAGCAGAGAGCCGGATGCAGGGCTCGATCCCAGGACCCTGGGATCATCACCTGAGCCGAAGGCAGAGGCTCACCCCACGGAGCCCCCCAGGCGCCCCCAAACCCTGTGAGTTTTGACATGTGTTTGTATTTCTTTTCATTTCTCTTTTTCAGTAATTCAGATTCAGATATTTACTTCTTTGGCAGAAGAAACATGTTTTTACTATGAATCTTGGAACACTGAGAAAATAAAATAAAGTTTAAATAAAAAAGGAAAAAAGGAAACATATTTTTAGAAGAAGTTTTTTTATACAGGAGATGGTTACTGTGTCAGACAATGACGTGTGCTGTGTAAAATGTGTGACTAGCCAGAAGTCAAGGTCTTGGAATGGGGGCTGGGGTAAGCCAGGGTGGTTCTCATAGACCGTTTAGGGGATCTCACTGATTAAGGAAGATTTTAGCAGAGACATGAATGTGTCGGGGGAGCGGCCGTGCTGATACCTGAGGAAGGGGCTCCCGGTGGAAGAAGACCATGTGCAAAGGCCCAGACGTGGGTGTGCGTTTGGTGGGGCGGGGGAGGGGTAGGTGGGGTGAGGCTGGTCGTGGGGTTGGGCAGAAGGAATCATTTAGGAAACCTGATGCCTAACACGCATTAGCACTTGGCGTGTGCCAGAATCATCCTAAATGTGTTATGTGCATCGACTCGCTTGTTCTACGAACAACCCTGTGGAGCAGGTGGTATTATCATCACTCTCATTGTCAAACGGGGAAACTGAGGCACAGAGAGGCAATGTGTCTGGCGGAGGGTCAGAGAGTGAGTACAGAGCCAGAATTGGGCCCAGGTGGCCTGGCCCCCTGCTCTCCTTTGCTCTTAAACCCTGTGCCCTCAGGAAGGCACACTGCCTTGGGATCCACAAGAGACCTGGGGGTACAGCCCCCTGGCCCCCCACTTTTCACTGGAGAAGGGGTGCTGTGAAGAGGCCCAGGACCTGCCCACAGTCCTGGGTGGACACTGTCCTCAGCAGGAGCCAGGCTCTGCATAGCTGATGCTGTCTGGACCCCCTTGGCTGGCAGCTGCCCAAAGTCGCACCCCATTATTCTTTCTGAAATAGTCACTGGTCTTGGTCTGTGCCAAGGATGGTCAGAGTGTTGCAAACAGAGTTAAGGGCCAGCGGGGGTGGCCCCTGGCAGGGGCACGCAGAAAGGAGCAGAGGGCACCTGCCTGGGGCTCCTGGGGATCCTCAGGGACCCCCTTGTTTTGTGGGTCTGGTTCCTAGTAATGTGGTGGCAGGCTGGCGGGGGGGGCTCCAATTTCCACTTTTAGAGGAGACGGCTGGCCCCAACCCCGTATCTGAGAGGCAGCACTGCCGAGCAGCAGAGCCAAGCCCCCATTTCTCCCGCCGCCGTGCCCCAGGCGGGATGCAGGCGAAAACGGGGGGTCCTGAGTGTCTCTGCACCTCGCACTCCCTGACTGTGGCCGTGGGAGTTCCTGCTGCATGAGTCCCAGGGCTCGAGCGGAGTCTCCCAGGAAGCGACGCCAGCTCTAAAGGTAAGAAAACAGAGGGCTGCCTACCTGTGCAGGTGAGGCCAGTGACTGGGAGCTGCTCTCCAGACGCAAGGCCCGCGTCTGTGCGGTAGAGTGCATGCCTGGGCCAGGTTATAGGGTGCAAAAGAAGGCGGGGGTGGGCAGTGCTAGGAGCAGAGGCGGAAAAAGCCACTGGCGTCAGGTTTAGAGAAAAACAAAGTTTGACAGAATTCAACTTATTTCATTACAGTAAATGAACACATTACTTTATGTGTGGATGCCCACCCAGTATCTCCCTTACATTAATAAGCTTTTTATTAGATTATGTAAATGACAACAGTGTTTGTCATTAACTTCTGCATGAATCATTTGAATAATATTTGTAGTTACTGAACTAAAATCCAACCTTAAAGCATGTTGTGATGTATTTTTGCAATAAAAATATCAAGTTCATTTAAGCAATTACTTTTTAAAACACTGTCTCTCTCCCAGTGGGTTTTCATTGATCAGATTATGAAAAGACAATTGCTGTCCTGATGGTCTCAATAAATTCCAGATATGAGGCGGATAAAATGATCATTACGTTGACTCACTGGCCAGCCTCAAACCCGCACGCTCAAAGTGCCCTAGATTACTAATAAATTGTGTTAGAAGGCTGCAAAAGGAAATTTATAGTTAGCACGAAGAACCGCAAAGGCCCTATTTGGAGGGTTTAAGCTTACTGGTATTACTCTCCGAAAATGAAGTTTTTGGAATATTTCTGAATTGTCACAGTAATGGAACCACGTAGTCATTTTTTGGAAATGCAATCCTGACCCACCGCCTGCCCCCCCAGCACTTGCTGAGGGAACAGGCTGGGAGGGAACATGCACTTTTGTTATGGGTTCAAGGGATGGGACTGTCCACTCGATTCTCCCCAACGGACCGCCACGCAATGACAGGTCCTGCCTCTCCAGTCCCCGTGGTGACACGTGGCCTGCGGGATGTCCCCATCGCTGGGTCCTCTGGTGGGGAGTGGGAACTTGGGACCCTTCAGGCTGGGAGCCCCCGTCAGGGCCAGCTTCAGCGGCTCAGCCGGCCAGTGGGGGTCCGCGCCCTCAGTTGCTCCCAGTTTAGAGGGAAACAGATACAAACCAAGTATTTCTCAGAGGGAGGGGGCAGATCAGGGCTTTACCGTGGGGACATGGGGACACACCGGGGTTCAGAGGAGGACACACCTGAGCATGACTGCATGGTCAGTGAGTCTGTGGGCCCAGTGGCCCCGGGGAGCCGGGGGTGGGTGTCCTGGGGTTCATAGCTGGGGGCTTCACACAACAGGAATGGATTCTCTCATGCTCTGGAAGCCAAATGTCTGAGATCCAGGTGTCAGTAGGGACAGCTGCCTCCAGAGCTTCTGGGGACGGTCCTTCCTGCCACTTCCAGCTCCTGTGGCCCCAGGAGTCCCTGGGCTGGTGGCTGCGTCCCTCCCCAGTCCTGCCTCTGTCTTCATGTGGCTTCCGTGTCTGTGCCTCCTCTTCTGCCTCTAATAATGACGCTTGTCATCGGAATTGGGATCCACACAGATGGTCCAGGATGATCTCATCTCGAGATCCTTTGTCTAATCATACCTGTGAAGACCTATTTCCAATTAAGCTCACACTGGCTGGTACCGGACGTCAGGACTCGGACGCAGGTTCTGGGCCCTCAACAAGCAGCTTAGAGCAAGTGCACGGGTGTGTGCCAAGCACCCTGAATGTGCGTGGCGAGTAGCTCTAGGACAGGAGAGCGCATAGGCCTCCCCGTCTGGAGGGGTCCCGCTCCTGGTATGGCCAGGAGGCTGGAGCAGAGACCACCGGCCAGGACGCAGGGGTGGGGGCGGAGGTCGCAGTTAGGAGGGGAGCAGGGGACATGCCGGAGGAGAAGGCTGCCCAGGCTGTGAGGGACGGGCCCCCGCAGGATGGGCCCGGATGAGGGTCACGGGAGGGGCTGTGGCCGAAGAGAAGGGCCGGGGGGTGTAGTCCTTCCCACAGACACGGGGTGGGGACAGTGCCCCCCCAGCGGCCCCCAGCACCAGGAGGAAAAGTCCGCACTTTAACGAAGTGCAGACGCAGACGGGGCTTTGTGCTGGGAGGGCGGGGGGGGGTCCCCTCCCCACTCCCTTACCCAGCGTCATTCGGAGTGAGTCCCCTCCCCAGGGACACCCGGTCCCACACACGCCCTGGGGGTCACTTGGTAGAGGACCACGTGTGGGGCTGCCCCCCCGCCCCCACGCTCCGGCGGCTCGAGCTCTGGTGCTGCAGGTACACAGAGGCCTGCACGTCTGTCGGAGGCCTGGGATTCGCGGAGTCCCTGGCACTTTCCTGTTTCGCAGAAGACGGCCCGCAGCGTTTTCTCACTTTGTCTTGGAAGCGGGCCGTTTCCTGCTCCTTGTGTGAGGTTATGGTGAACCTGTCTTCAGTGAGCACAGTTTCTCCCCGTCACTCTGAAACGGTCCTCTGGGTCCTGTTGTTGGCTCGACAGCAGGGCCTGTCAGTCACCGACCTGCGGTCCCGCCGACTGTTGGTTAATAGACACGTTGAGCCTCGGAGACGCCCTCTCAACCCACCGTCTTTACACCAAGTGCCGGCCAGCGGCCCTGGGGCACCCCCTCAGTGAACATCCTCCTGGAGATCTGGGGGCGGTTTGGTGGGCTTGGGGGTCCCGGTCTGTGTCTCCCACCCCAGCCCTGATGTCATCACCCCACGGCACCTGCAGTGGTCCCTCCAGGACCCCAGCTCCTTCTCTGCGGTTCTGCAGGTCTGTGTGGCTTCGACCCAGGACCCCTCTTCTGGAGAAAGTCTGACCAAATATAAGGGTCATCTTACTGCAGAGGTAAAGACCCTGCCGCCGGGGACATCAGGCCTGGGCCCCGGAGGTGTGAGCTGCGTCAGGGACCAGTTCCTCCTCTTGTCATTAACCAACTTCTCATTCTATTTCTGGGCACTTATAGGTCCCGGGAGAGAGACCTTTGCTTTCTCCCAGCCTCATGGGCCCCTGGGGTGACAGGTGTCCCAGGTCTGGGGGGACCCTAGGGACACGAGGGCTTCCTTTCTTCTTGATGAAGGAGAGCTTTGCCGGCTGTGCCCTCACCCTTCCTCCCATCTCCCCTGCGCCCAGGCTCTGGAAGGCAGCCATCTCTTTGACTATTATTAAAGGCATTTCGATTTGGGGCACCTGGGTGGTTGAGTCAGTTGGGCGTCTGCCTTCGGCTCAGGTCATGATCTCAGGGTCCTGGGTCTGAGTCCCGCGTCGGGCTCCCTACGCTGCGGGGAGCCTGCTTCTCCCTCTCCCTCTGCCCCTCGCCCACTAGTGCTCTCACTGTCTCTTGCTCTCTCTCAAATAAATAAATACAATATTAAAAAATAAATAAAGGCATTTTGATCTTAAAAAATTCCTATACTTCACTGATTCTGAGACTTTTCCCCTCTATTTTCAGAACTTATTTGAAAGTGAGGAGCAATGAGCATCTGTTCAATCCTGGCGATGGGATGGCTGTGGGGAGCGGGATGAGGAAGTACCACTCCCCACCCAGGGCCGGGCTCCTGGTGTCGCGGAATGATAGTGTCTGGAAACCGTGGAGACGGAGACTCACGTCGGAGAGAGATCCAGCAGACTCAGGCCCTGAATGTGAAGCTTTAAAAAATCTTATTCAATTGTGTATGGTGTGGTGCGCTGAATCTCACATTCAATTATATAATCTATGTTATAATTCACATACACTTAATGCATAGATTTAAGCTCATTTAATGAGCTTTGATAAATATTACCCATGTCACCCATAACCCGATCACAATATAGAATATTTTATCGCCCTGAGATGATTGTTCTTTCCGCTCCTTTTTCTGCTACTTCCCTGTTGGTCCCCACCACCCACGCTTGCAGGCAATTTCTATTTGGACTTTCATTGCTATAAATCCGTTCGTTCTGGTTTAAATTTTATACATGTAGAACTATTATGGTACAGAATGTACGGTTTGAATGTTGTGCGTGTAGCTGAACAAATGTCAGTGAGGTTAAAGTGTTAATAGTGGGGTCAGATCTGTAGTATCTTTCATTTGTCTTACATGTTCCGTCACGTGTGGCTTCGTCGATTTTTCCCTAAGACTTTGCCTATTTTTGCTTTTTGTATTTTGGGACTCAGTTATTAGGAATATATGCTTTAGGATGACTGTGTCTTCCCGACGAATTAACCCTTTCCGGGTTTAGGGAGGGTTTCCTGTGCCTCTGGGACCACGTCTCCCTGGAAGCCAGCTTTCTTTTGACGTCCCTCCAGATGCTTGTACGCAGGGCACACTCTGGTCTTCTTCATCCCTATGTCTGCGTCTGCTCTGCCTGTACATTTAAATCAGTTGTCTTGTTAGCAGTATGTAGTTTCAGGATTCTGTTTGTGTTCTTTAATCCAGTCTGACGGTTTCAGACTTTTAATCGCAGCATTTAAGCCATTTGTATTTAATGTGATTATGGGCATGGTTGGTATTAAGTCTGCCATCTTGCTGGTTTCTCTCACTTACCCTACTCACTTTTTGTTCCTTCTATCTTCCTTTGGATTATTCAATGATTTTTGGAATATTCCATTTTATATCTTCTTGATTTTATAATAAATATTTTTTATTTTAGCCATTGACCTAAGAAGTATAATACCCATCCATAACCTAACCGTGCTCTACAAGGAAATAGTATTACACCACTTCACCTGAAGTCTGAGTCCTACAACCGCACCCTTTCGTGACTACCGTCGTGCGGTTTATTCCAACACATCGTAAACCTGCCGTTCGCTGCTGTCAATTTGCAGACGGTTTGTCTTCAAGGTAAGAAAAGAGAAAAACCACCGCCCCACTTATTTACATTTTAGTGCTCTCCCTTCGTGCCCGCTGACCCGTGTCCGTCTGCTGTCACTTCCTCTTTAGGCTTCAGGCATCCTTCTGGGTCTCTTGTCCTACAAGCCTACAGGCTGCAGATTCTCCACCATTATTTACTGGAAAATGTCTTTATCTCCCCACCTTTTTTTTCTGCTGAATACAGAATCCTAGTTTGGCAGACCTATTTCCAGCTCCCCAGTCTATTGTCTCACTGTCGTGCTTCGCGTCCACCGAGAGCTAAGCCGTTCTTGCCGTCGTTCTCCCGCTTACGATGGGCATTTTTCACTTGCTGCTTTTAGGTTTTTTCCTTTGCCTTCGTCAACTCGAACATGATATATCCGGTTGTAGTTTTCTTTGAATTTATCATATTCGGCATTTATTACGCCTCCTGAATTCACAGATTGCTCTTTTTTTCCTCGTTGAATTTAGAAATTGTCCAGCTGTTCCATCTCCAATATTAGTGTATTTTTAACCTTTTTTCTCCCTGTCCCCCTTTCCCTCTTTTCTTCTTCTGGGAGCTTAATTATGCAGAGTATAGACTGCTTGGTATTCCCCACATGTTGCTTGTTCTATGCTCACTTTTTTGTAGGAATGTTTTTGTTTCTTTAAAGAAATTAACTTTAAATTTCAAACAGTTTCAGGTATGCGGGATGTGTGCTGGGGGTCGCAGACGGTCCCCCTTTCCTCCGTGCTCAGTTTCTGTGTTTGTCAATGGTTCGGCACATCTGAAAAAATCATGAACAAATATCAGGAACTAAAGTCTGTAATTTAGTTGTATTTCCTGAGTTTTTCCCATGTGTCCTTTTTCTGCCCCAGGATCCCACCCAGGACACCATGTGACACTCGGTCTCCTGTCGCCTGAGGCTCTGCTTGGCTGGGACCATTTCTCAGATTCTCCTTGTTTTTCACAACCAGGATAGTTTTGAGCTATTTTGTAGAATTCCCTCCACAGAGAGACACTTTTCTCGTGATTATGTTGGAGCGATGTGCCTTTGGGAGGAAGGACACTGGGGCCAAGTGCCCTTCTTGTCACATTATCCCATGGGTCCCTTCCACCAACATGACGTCTCATGGCTCACGTTAACTTTGATCATTTGGCTTCAAGTCGTACCTGTCAGGCTCCTCCGCAGCTCATCTTCCCAAACTGGGCTCTTTGGGAGAAAGTGTGGGGCCACCCCGAGGAGCCCCATCTCTGGGAGGGTGGGTCATACGTGAGTCATTTAGAGTCCTCTACTTGGGACACTTGTTTTCTCTCCATTGTTTACTCAGTCGTTAGGAGTGTATGGACTCATGTGTGTTTCCTTTCATATACTTTTGGTTCTAAACCAATATGATTTTATTCATTTTGTTACTCAAATTGTTCCAGCTTTGGCTGCTGGGAACTCCTCCCATAGACTTCTTTGTCCCTTGGACTTGGGGGGTCCCTGGGCTCTACAGCCTGTCCTTACCTTTGGAGTTCTTGTACGCTTCAAATTACCACCAGCCCCTGAGACCCGTCAAGCCCCGTGGTACTCCCTCGTCTCTGCCACCTGCCCCCCGGGCACCTTCCACAGGCATGGAAGCTGCCACACTTTCCTTCTCCAGGGAGCTCTGAAATCTCAGAAATCCAGCTCATCTGCTTCTGCTTGTTTGCTCCATGGAAAAGTATGATTTTTATTTGTTCTTATTTAAAACCTTTATTACTTGTTTGTGAAAAACATTAAGGTTATGTCCCTGCCTGTGATTCTCAAACTGCTTTACGTGAGGGGGTTACATATTTTAGAGTCTTCATGGTACTGACCTAGAATCAAAATGGGTGTTGAGGGAAAGTCCTCAAGAGTGAAGTTTTCTCAGTGAAGATGACCTATGTTACCCGAGAAACCCCAGGTTACAATAAACAAATAAAAAAACCCCTCACAATTTGAATGTAATTTGTACATTAAAATATACAATTTAATTTAGAAATAGGATATAACTACATAATAGGTTTTGTTCCCAAATTTTCCAAACACCACTTTAATGGGATGCTGTAAACATTTGTGATTATCTTTATGTGTTTGCTCTTAAAATGCCTGTTTTCTGAATACGGTTGTGGGCCCTCTGGATCAGCTAACCGTGTGGGAAAGCAAGTGGTGGCAGAGGGTGAGGGTCTGGTTTCTCACTCCAAACTTGAGTAAGGGGGTAGTAAGGTATGAAACAGACATCCGGATGTACATAGGTCTCTATGTAGTTTCACATTTTCAGAGAAAAAAAGAAAATATGTTCATACATATTTTATGAATGTGAAATGTATAACTAATCACAGAATTAGAATCACAGAATTAGAAAACATTTTCTTAATGATTGTGCACTTAAAGGTCTTTGCCGTGCAACAGACACATGAAAAAGTGCTCCACATCACTCGGCATCAGGGAAATACAAATCAAAACCACAGTGAGTTACCACCTCACACCAGTCAGAATGGCTAAAATTAACAAGTCAAGAAATGACAGATGCTGGTGAGGATGTGGAGAAAGGGGAACCCTCCTACACTGCTGGTGGGAATGCAAGCTGGTGCAGCCACTCTGGAAAACAGTATGAGGGTTCCTCAAGACATTAAAAATAGGGCTTCCCTATGACCCAGCAATTGCACTACTGGGTATTTACCCCAAAGATACAGATGGAGTGATCCGAAGGGGCACGTGCACCCCAATGTTCATAGCAGCGACATCCACAGTAGCCAAACTGGAAGGAGCCCAGATGCCCATTGACAAATGGATGGATAAAGAAGCTGTGGTCCGTATGTATAATGGAATATTACTCAGTCATCAGAAGGGCTGAGTATCTACCATTTCCATTGATGTGGGTGGAACTGGAGGGGACTGTGTAAGTGAAATGAGTCAGTCAGGGAAAGACGGTTCTCATATGGCTTCATCTTCAGTCTGTTTCGCTTCATAGGGAAACTGAAGGGGAGTCATCAGAGAGGGAGAAAACCCATGAAAGACTCTTAATTACAGGAAACAAACTGGGGTAGCTGGAGGGGAGGTGGCTGGGCAGATGGGGTACCTGGGTAGTGGACACTAAGGAGGGCACGTGATGTGACGAGCGCTCGGTGTTATACATAACTAATGAATCACTGAACACTATTTGATACCAACGTCGTACTGTAAGTTGCCTAATGGAATTTAAACAAAAGAAAGAAAGAAAGAAAAGAAAGGTCTTTGGTGCGCCACAGGAAGCACTTTATTTCGGTCGTGGAATATCAGAGGCAGCTGACAGGGTGTCATTGTCTTGACATGTACTTATTTGTGGCTGAAACTTTTATATTTTTTGTTGCTATGCATTTGAGGACTTGTATGTTTAAACCATAGGAACAGATCAACGGTGTGAAGTGATTTATTGATTAGAGCCACTGTGCAAACACCTTCTTGGTGCATGTGCAAAACTGAGCAGGTGTTCCTGCTTCCCTTGGGACTGTGCACAGCTAGTAAGGGAACGTGAGTGCACTTGTGACTGGTGGTGGTGGCCGAGTGGCACCTCCAGGGGCCCCACAGGGGTGTGCGTAGAACAGGGGATGTCAACCTACCAGGCAGGCCAACATTTGATGGCTTTAATGCAGAGGATTGGACATCCCAGTAGCCATGAAGACTTAGCTGGGCAGGGTCTTCTGTCATCACTCTCGTTCTGGGCATGCGAGCACTGTGTTCGCCCACTGGAGAGACAGTGCAATATGTTTGGAAGCCTGTTTAAAAATTATGTGCAAACGCTGCCACAGATCACAAAGGCAGCAGGGGCTGGTATAAAGAGTGACTTTGCAGGGACCCATCCATCACTGTCTCCCGAAGTGAACCCTTGGCCCTTCTGGGGATAGCCTACTGAGAAATTGTTCCATTATCCTTACGTTTGTGTCTCATCAAATACTCAGAATCACTGACAAAAGCACCTGACTCTTGCTGCCATCCAAGCATGCTGCCAGAAACAACAAGAAAAAGTTTTTTTGGCGTATTAAAAAAAATATGCCATTTAAAACTTTTTAAGGATTGTAATAGATCTTTATTTATTTTTATTTTTTTTATTAATATATAATGTATTATTTTTTTCAGGGGTACAGGTCTGTGAATCATCAGTCTTAAATAATTCACAGCACTCACCATAGCACATACCCTCCCCAATGGCCATAACCCAGCTACCTTATCCCTACCCTCCACCCACCAGCAACCCTGTTTGTTTCCCAAGATTCAGAGTCTTTTATGGTTTATCTCCCTCCCCAGTTCCATCTTGTTTCATTTTTTCCCTACCTACCCCCCACAACTCCCCACCCTGCCTCTCAAATTCCTCATATCAGGGAGATCGTATGATAATTGTCTTTCTCTGATTGACTTACTTTGCTCAGCATAATACCCTCTAGTTCCATCCACGTCATTGCAAATGGCAAGATTTCATTTTTTGATGGCTGCATAGTACTTCATTTTGTGTGTGTGTGTGTGTGTGTGTGCGCACGTGTGTGTGTGCATGTGCATATATATGTGTACCACATCTTCTTTATTCATTCATCTGTTGATGGACATCTAGGTTCTTTGCATAGTTTGGCTATTGTGGACATAGCTGCTATAAACATATAAACGTGCCCCTTCAGATCACTACCTTTGTATTTTTAGAGTAAATACACAATGGTATGATTGCTGGGTCATAGAGTAGCTCTATTTTCAACTTTTTGAGGAATCTCCATACTGTTTTCCAGTATGATTTCCAGTATTCCGGTGTGAGCTGCACCGGCTTACATTCCCACCAACAGTGTAAGAGGGTTCCCCTTTCTCCGCATCCTTGCCAGCATCTATCATTTTGTGACTTGTTAATTTTAGCCATTCTGACTGGTGTGAGGTGGTATCTCATCATGGTTTTGATTTGTATTTCCCTGATGCCGAGTGATGTGGAGCACTTTTTCATGTGTCTGTTGGCCATCTGGATGTCTTCTTTGCACAAATGTCTGTTCACGTTCTCTGCCCATTTCTTGATTGGATTATTTGTTCTTTGGGTGTTGAGTTTGATAAGTTCTTTATAGATTTTGGATACTAGCCCTTTATCTGATATGTAGTTTGCAAATATCTTCTCCCATGCTGTCCATTGTCTTTTGGTTTTGTTGACTGTTTCCTTTGGTATGCAAAAACTTTTGAACTTGATGAAGTCCCTATAGCTCATTTTTGCCTTTGCTTCCCTTGCCTTTGGTGATGTTCCTAGGAAGAAGTTGCTGTGACTGAGGTTGAAGAGGTTGCTGCCTTTGTTCTCCTCAAGGATTTTGATGGATTCCTTTCTCACATTGAGGTCCTTCATCCATTTTGAGTCTATTTTTGTGTGTGGTGTAAGGGAATGGTCTAGTTTCATTCTTCTGCATGTGGCTGTCCAACTTTCCCAAGCCGTTTGTTGAGACTGTCTTTTTTCTACTGGGCTTTCTTTCCTGATTTGTCGAAGATTAGTTCACCATAGAGTTGAGGGTCCATTTCTGGGTTCTCTATTCTGTTCCATTGATCTATGTGTCTGTTTTTGTGCCAGTACCATACTGTCTTGATGATGACAGCTTTGTAATAGGGCTTGAAGTCTGGGATTGTGATGCCACCAACTTTGGTTTTCGTTTTCCATGTTCCTCTGGCTATTCAGGGTCTTTTATGGTTCCATATAAATTTTAGGATTATTTGTTCCATTTCTTTGAAAAAAATTGCTGGTATTTTGATAGCGATTGCATTAAATGTGTAGATTGCTTTAGGTAGCATAGGCATTTTCACAATATTTGTTCTTCCAATCCATGAGCATGGAACATTTTTCCATTTCTTTTTGTCTTCCTCAATTTCTTTCATGAGTACTTTATAGTTTTCTGAGTACAGATTCTTTGCCTCTTTGCTTAGGTTTATTCCTAGGAATCTTATGGTTTTGGGTGCAAGTGTAAATGGGATTGACTCCTTAATTTCTCTTTCTTCTGTCTTACTGTTGGTGTATAGAAATGCAACTGATTTCTATGTATTGATTTTATATCCTGACACTTTATTGATTTTATGTATGAGTTCTAGCAGTTTTGGAGTGGAGTCTTTTGGGTTTTTCACATAAAGTATCATATCATCTGTGGAGTGAGAGTTTGACTTCTTCTTTGATGATTCAGATGCCTTTTGTTTCTTTTTCGTTGTCTGATTGCTGAGGCTAGGACTTCTAGTACTATGTTGAATAGCAGTGGTGATAGTGGACAGCCCTGCCATGTTCCTGACCTTAAGGGAAAAGCTCTCAGTTTTTCCCCATTGAGAATGATATTCGTGGTGGGTTTTTCATAGATGGATTTTATGATATTGAGGTATGTACCCTCTATCCCTACACTGTGAAGAGTTTTGATCAAGAAAGGATGCTGTACTTTGTCGAATGCTTTTTCGGCATCTATTGAGAATATCATGTGGTTCTTGTTCTTTCTTTTATTAATATATTTTATCACATTGATTGATTTGTGGATGTTGAACCAACCTTGCAGCCCAGGAATAAATTTCACTTGGTCATGGTGAATAATCCTTTTAATGTACTGTTGGATCCTATTGGCCAGTATTTTGGTGAGAATTTTTGAAACCATATTCATCAAGGGTATTGGTCTGTAATTCTCCTTTTTGATGGGTTCTTTGTCTGGTTTTGGGGTCAAGGTAATGCTGGCCTCATAAAATGAGTTTGGAAGTTTTCCTCCTATTTCTATTTTTTGGAACAGTTTCAGGGGAATAGGTATTAATTCTTTAAATGTTTGGTAGAGTTCCACTGGGAAGCCCTCTTGCCCTGGGGTCTTCTTTGTTGGGAGATTTTTGATGACTGCTTCAATCTCCTTACTGGTTATTGGTCTGTTCAGGTTTTCTATTTCTTTTTGGCTCAGTTCTTGTAGTTTATATGTCTCAAGGAATGCATCCATTTCTTCCAGATTGTCAAATTAGCTGGCGTATAGTAGCTCATAATATGTTCTTATAATTGTTTGTATTTCTTTGGTGTTGGTTGTGATCTCTCCTCTTTCATTCATGATTTTACTTATTTGGATCCTTTCTCTTTTCCTTTTGATAAGTCTGGCCAGGGGTTTATCAATCTTATTAATTCTTACAAAGAAACAGCTCCTAGTTTCGTTGATCTGTTTTACTGTTCTTTTGGTTTCTATTTCATTGATTTCTGCTCTGATCTTTGTTATTTCTCTTCTCCTGCTGGGTTTAGGCTTTTTTTGCTGTTCTTCCTCCAGCTCCTTTAGGTGTAGGGTTAGGCTGTGTACTTGAGACCTTTCTTGTTTCTCGAGTAAGGCATGTATTGCTATATATTTTCCTCTCAGGACGACTTTTGCTGTGTCCCAAAGATTTCGAACAGTTGTGTTTTCAGTTTTATATGTTTCCATGAATTTTTTAAAAAGCTCTTCTTTAATTTCCTGGTTGACCCATTCATTCTTTAGTAGGATGTTCTTTAGCCTCCATGTATTTGAATTCTTCCCAACTTTCCTCTTGTGGTTGAGTTCTAGCTTCAAAGCAGTGTGGTCTGAAAATATGCAGGGAATGATCCCAATCTTGTGGTACTGGTTGAGACCTGATTTGTGAACCAGGATGTGATCTATTCTGGAGAATGTTCCATGTGCACTAGAGAAGAATGTGTATTCTGTTGCTTTGGGATAGAATATTCTAAATATATCTGTGACGTCCATCTGGTCCAGGGTGTCATTTCAAGCCTTTATTTCCTTGTTGATCTTTTGCTTGGATATTCTGTCCATTTCAACGAGGGGGGGGGTGTCAAAGTCCCCTACTATTATTGTACTATTGTTGATGTGTTTCTTTGATTTTGTTATTAATTAGTTTATATAGTTGGCTGCTCACATGTTAGGGGCATAGATATTTAAAATTGTTAGGTATTCTTTTAGGACAGACCCTTTAAGTATGATACAGTGTCCTTCCTCATCTCTTATTATAGTCTTTGGCTTAAAATCTAATTGATCTAAGGATTGCCACCCCAGCTTTCTTTTGATGTCCATTAGCATCGTAAATTTTTTTCCACCCCCTCACTTTAAATCTGGAGGTGTCTTTGGGTCTAAAATGAGTTTCTTGTAGAAAAAGCATATCAATGGGTCTTGCTTTTTTTTTTTTATCCATTCTGATATGCTGTGTCTTTTGATTGGGGCATTTAGCCCATTTACATTCAGGGTAACTATTGAAATAAATGAATTTAGTGCCAGTATATTGCCTGTAAGGTGACTGTTACTGTATATTGTCTCTGTTCCTTTCTGGTATGTTACTTTTAGGCTTTCTCTTTGCTTAGAGGGCCACTTTCAGTATTTCTTGTAGGGCTGGTTTGGTGTTTACAAATTCTTTCAGTTTTCGTTTGTCCTGGAAACTTTTTATCTCTCCTTCTATTTTCAGTGACAGCCTTGCTGGATATAGTATTCTTGGCTGCATATTTTTCTCATTTAGTGCTCTGAATATATCATGCTGGTCCTTTCTGGCCTGCCAGGTCTTCATGTGGACCTATTTTTATTGATTTTTAGGGGGGATTCTCTGTGTCTCCTGGATTTTGATGCTTGTTCCCTTCACCAAATTAGGGAAATTCTCTGCTATAATTCACTCCAATATATCTTCTGCCCCTCTCGCTCTTTCTTCTTCTTCTAGGATTCCAATTATTCCAATATTGTTTTGTCTTATGGTATCACTGATCTCTCAAATTCTCCCCTTGTGGTCCAGTAGTTTTTTATCTCTCTTTTTATCAGCTTCTTTATTCTCCATCATTTGGTCTTCTATATTACTGATATTCTCTTCTGCCTCATTTATCCTGCAGTAAAAGCCTCCATTTTTTATTGCGCCTCATTAATAGATCTTTTTATTTCAACTTGGTTAGATTTTAGTTCTTTTATTTCTCCAGAAAGGGATTTTATTCCTCCAGAAAAGGATTCTCTAGTATCTTCCATGCTTTTTTTGAGCCCAGCTAGTAGCTTGATAATCATGATTCTGAACTCTAGTTCTGACATCTTGCTAATGTCCATATTGGCTAGGTCCCTAACTGCCACTGCCGGTACTGCCTCTTGTTCTCTCTCTCTTTTTTTTTTTTTTTTTTTTTATTGTGGTGAGTTTTTCTGCCTTGTCATCTTATCCAGATAAGGATAGATGAATGAGAGAACAAAATACTAAAAAGGGGGTGCCTGGGTGGCTCAGTGAGTTAAAGCCTCTGCCTTCGGCTCAGGTCATGATCCCAGGGTCCTGGGATTGAGCTCTGCATTGGGCTCTCCGCTCAGTGGGGGGAGACTGCTTCCTCCTCTCTGCCTGCCTCTCTGCCTACTTGTAATCTCTGTCTGTGAAGTAAATAAATGCAATCTTTAAAAAAAAATACTAAAAAGGTAGCAATGACCCCAGAAATATATATATTAACCAAATTGGACAACACTTGAAACCGGGGTGAGAAGAAAGGAGAAAAAAATACACACACACACACACACACACACACACGTGTGTGTGTATATATATATATATATATATATATATATATATATATATTAGACTGGTGAATTAGACTGGTGAATGGAACAAAGCCACACACTTGATTTTGGGTATATTTTGTTCTGTTAGAAGAAACTGCCTCCCAAAATTTTAAAGAAAGAAAAACTTGTACAAGCACAAAAATGAGGGTAAACACAGTGAAGGGATGGACTATGACTATAAAGATGAAAATTTAAAAAGATTTTAAAAAAAGCATTGATAAGAAATGATCAGGCTGGAGACTAGAACAAAGCCATGCACTAGATTTAGGGTATATTTTCATCTGTTAGAAGAAACTGTATCTCAAAAATTTAAAGAAAGAAAAATCTATATGTATACAAAAAATAAGGTTAAATACAGTGAAGGGTTAGAATACGACTATAAGAATGAAAATTAAGAAAGATTTTTAAAAAGGTATTGATAAGATAAAATAGTTAGAAAACATTAAAATAGGAAAGAGGAAAATTTAAAAAATAGAATAAGAAAAATATAGGATTTAAAAAAATTAACTTTGAAAGACTAAAGAATCATGGGGAAAAAGCCATGAATTCTATGTGCTGCTTTCCCCTAGCTCTGGAGTTGTGCAGTTCTCATTGATCGGTAAACTTGGTCTTGGGTGGCTGTTCTTGCTGGTCTTCTGGGGGAGGTGCCCGTTGCCTGATTCTCAAATATCTTTGCCCGAGGCAGAATTGCACCGCCCTTACCAGGGGCTGGGATAAGTAATCTGCTTGAGTTCACTCTTGGGAACTTTTGTTCTCTGAATGTTTCCGTAGAGCTCTGGAGGACAGGAATGAAGATTGAAACTCCCAATCCCCTGCCCCGAGGAGCCAAGAGTTCAGGCCCCACTCCTCAGTGTGCCCTCGGAGAAAAGCAGTCAACCACTCCTGTCTCCGTGGTCTCTGGCCACACTCCGAGCTCACCTGGCCTGTGACCCAGTGTTTCTATCTCGGGCACACGGCCCTGTTTGGAGTCCTTAAACCCAGCAGATTCTTCCCTTGCACTCCCGTGCTGCTCCTCCCAAAGGAGGAAAGTGAGTCTCCCCTGATCTGTCATTCGTGGGATCCCTGCTCAAAGAGCAGTGGCTTGACTGTGCCTCGGATCACGGTTTAAGGTATCCCCAAGCTGAGAGTCCACTGCTCAGCTCTGTCTCTGTAGTCAGCTCCCCCACTCTGACACATGAGAGCTTTGCTGCTCTCAGGCAGCCCTGGACCTTTGGTGACCCCGCAGGATATACCTGAGACCACACTGTCCCCGCGAGGGCTCTACTCTCTGCTTAGCCTCTGGAGCGTCTGTACCTCAGGGGAGCCAACTTCAAAAAGTCCCAATTTTGTGCTTTGCTGCTCCGCTGCTTGCCGGCAGCCCCTCTGCCGCCTCCCTGTGGTCTGTCTTCCCATATATCACCTCAGAGTCACTTCTCCACATGTCCCACCTTCTGGAATGTGTTCAATTTTCTGTTCCTAGAATTGCTGTTCTTCTCTTCAATCTCCTGTTGAGTCTGTAGGTGGTCAGGATGGTTAGATAACCGTCTCACTGAACTCCTGGGACCTGATGATATTGAGGTCTCCTGCTCCTCCACCATCATGCTCCTCCCCCCATAATAGATCTTTAAAAAGTCACTTGGACCAGAGGAGCCATGCCCATTGTGGTTTGCCGGGGCTAAAACTGGGAAACGCTGGTCTGAGGGGTGCAGCTATGCTGAATTTCGGCTGGGCTGGTCCCACCTCATGGAGGTCCTTGTGGTGGTGACAGAAGGTAGATGTTGTCTAGACTTCCGTGTCAGGCACAGATCTCAATGAGTGTTTCAAGTTTTAAATCCAGCCCAGCTCTTCTGTTATGCGCCAGTCTGTCGACAGTGGAGTAGGTCTTTCTTCAGAAAATAGAGCACAGGCAACCTCAGGCCTTCAATAAATGGTGACAAACTAAGATAAAACTACTGTGTATTTAAGTACAGTCTCCATAACGTTGTAACGCAAAGTTGTTTCAGTAAATAAACATCTTCCTTCAAGGTTATTTTAGTCCTTTTTAAAATGAAATAAACCACAGTATGTAGAGAAAACATAAATAATTTAATTTACTATGCTTGGATTTTAAAAAAAATCTGTTTTTCTCATTTCCCCCCAAATTTGCAATTTATGAACTTTGGACAAAATACACAACTGCCTGAAAATTAATCAACCTGTAATAGTTATTAACTAAAAGTGATGTTTGTTAATATAGAGGAGAAGTTTAGATGAGACGTGACCACAAAATAATGAAATTTGTTTTTGGGTTCAAACTGGGAAATCCAAATGCGTTCTCATTTCTAAGTAACTCTTCTTAGAAACCAATATGATCCATTTCGAGTTTATCTTTGTGTATGGTGTAAGAGAATGGTTGAGTTTCATTCTTCTACATATAGCTGTCCATTTTCCCGGCACCATTTATTAAAGAGACTGTCTTTTTTTCACTGTATATTTTTTCCTGCTTTGTTGAAGATTATTTGACCATAGAGTTGAGGGTCCATATCTGGGCTCTCTACTCTGTTCCACTGGTCTATGTGTCTGTTTTTATGCCAGTACCATGCTGTCTTGGTGATCACAGCTTTGTAGTAAAGTTTGAAATCCTAAACCGTACACAAAGATAAACTCGAAATGGATAAAAGACCTCAAGGTGAGACAGGAATCCGTCAGAATCCTAGAGGAGAACGTAGGAAGTAACTTCTTCGATATCAGCCACAGAAGCTTCTTTCAAGATATGTCTCCAAAGGCAAAGGAAAAAACAAAAATGAACTTTTGGGACTTCATCAAGATCAAAAGCTTCTGCACAGCAAAGGAAAAAGTCAACAAAACAACGAGGCAACCCATGGAATGGGAGAAGATATTTGCAAATGACAGTACAGACAAAAGGTTGACATCCAGGATCTATAAAGAACTCCTCAAACTCAACACACACAAAACAGATAATCATATCAAAAAATGGGCAGAAGATATGAACAGACACTTCTCCAAAGATGACATACAAATGGCTATCAGACACATGAAAAAATGTTCATCATCACTAGCCATCAGGGAGATTCACATTAAAACCACATTGAGATACCACCTTACACCAGTTAGAATGGCCAAAATTGACAGGGCAAGAAACAACAAATGTTGGAGAAGTTGTGGAGAAAGGGGAACCCTCTTACACTGTTGGTGGGAATGCAAGTTGGTGCAGCCACTTTGGAGAACAGTGTGGATATTCCTTAAGAAATTAAAAATAGAGCTTCCCTATGACCCTGCAATTGCACTACTGGGTATTTACCCCAAAGATACAGATGTAGTGAAAAGAAGGGCCATCTGTACCCCAATGTTTATAGCAGCAATGGCCACAGTCACCAAACTGTGGAAAGAACCAAGATGCCCTTCAACGGACGAATGGATAGGGAAGATGAGGTCCTTATACACTATGGAGTATGATGCCTCCATCAGAAAGGATGAACACCCAACTTTTGTATCAACATGGATGGGACTGGAGGAGATTGTGCTGAGTGAAATAAGTCAAGCTGAGAGAGTCAATTATCATATGGTTTTGCTTATTTGCGGAGCATAACAAATAACATGGAGGACATGGGGAGATGGAGAGGAGAAGGGAGTTGAGGGAAATTGGAAGGGGAGACGAACCATGAGAGACTACGGACTCTGAAAAACAACCTGAGGATTTTGAAGGGGCGGGGGGTGGGAGGTTGGGGGAGCCAGGTGGCGGGTATTGGGGAGGGCACGTATTGCATGGCGCACTGGGTGTGGGGCAAAAACAATGAATTCTGTTACACTGAAAAGAAATTAAAAAAAAAAAAGAAACCAATATGATTAGTTAATTATTAGCATTTATTAGGATGATGTGTTTTTTTTTCCCAAAGTCAGTTTAGAGCAAATCACATTATTCTTCATGCCAAGTTTATAACTACACACACACATCTTGTCATAATTCATGCTAGATAAAGAATAATTTTCAAGTGTAGGAAAACCCATGTTTGGTTTTTGAGCAAAATGGAATTTTCCCTCCTCCCGCCTTTCTTAGGGACGTGGCTCTCTCTCACCTCCTCCGGGGAGAGTTCTGACCTTCAGGAAGCCTCCAGCTGTGGGAAGGTCACAGAAGACACCGGTGAGGTGCAGCAGGTGCTGGGAAGCAGAGGCCGAGCAGCAGGAGGCCGTGAGAAGGGGCAGGGGAGGTGTGCACAGAGCCCTGGCTGCCATGGACGGCCCCACCCCACACCTCCTTCAGCTGCTGCCTTCACCTCCCACCCCCAGAACCCCGGGATCCTGAAATGGATGAGGCGTTCTCTCCAAGTGCCCTCGCTGGCTGCTCCTCCCAATCTCTGGGTTTGATTTTGGTTTGTACCGAGCTTCCCGTGGACGCCTCCCAGTCTCCCCATGGACAGCTCTGGTGGGACTGCCTGGGGCCAGCCTCACTCTGCTGGGCACGTGCAGCAGCCAGGGTTCGGGGTCTGAGACTGTCCTCTGCATTTTCATACACACACCCGATGTGGCTCCAAGAGCCTCTCTTGTGCCTTCCCTTTAGGGCGTGAAGAACTCTGAGCATGACATGTGGCCCCTGGGGTGTATACCCAGAAGTGGGCCTGCTGGGTCTGGCGGTAATTCTATTTTTAACTTTCTGAGGGACTATCACACTTTCCCCCATTCTAGCTGACCCATGACACACCCAGCCCCAGTGTGCAAAGGCTCCAATTTCTTTGCATCTTCACCAACACTTACTTTGCTCTTTTTAGGAGACTAGCCGGCCCAGCAGGTGTCTGGTGATATCTCCCTGTGGTTTGCATTTCCCCAATGAAGAGGGATGCTAAGTCCCTTCTTGCGTACCCTTTGACCATTTGTATTTCTTTGGAGAAATTCTATTTATGTCCTTGGCCTGTTTTCTTTCCTTTTTCTTTTTATAGTACTTTATGTAATTCCTCCTGTAATTCTTTGGGAATTCTTTATGAGAACAAGAGTCTTTTATATAATGTGCCTTTTAATCCTGTATGGCGACTGGGCTTGGAACTATTCTGTCCCATCCCATAGGCTGCCTTTGCATTCCATGATGTTTCCCTTTGTTGTCAGAAACTCCTTAGTCCCAAGTGGTCTCTCTTGTTTCTTTCGCTTTTGTGGCCTGTGCTCTTGAAGTCATATTAGCGCTGCGATCGATGGCAACAAGCTTTTCTCGTGTAATTTCTTCCTGGAGCCTCACGGTTTCAGGTCTTACATTTGTCTTTAATCCACTTTGAGTTGATTTTTGTGTGTGATGCAATGTAAGGACCTAATTTCATTCCTTCGCATGTGGATGTCCGGCTTTCCTAGGACCATCTGTTGAAGAGACCAAGACAGTGTGGTCCTGGCACGAAGACAGACACACAGACCAAGGGAACAGCACGGAGAGCCCAGAAATAACTCACACATATGTAGCCAACGGATCCAATCAGTGACCCAAGAATACATGATGGGGAAAGCATGGTCTTGTACTTTTCTTTTAGGAAGTAAAGTTCTGTGCTCATTATAGACGTGGCTTAAAATGCAGGCTTTTACTTGAGTATTTAGGGACCTGAAGTAAGCGGTAGTTATCTGGGGATTCATACCTGTGCTTTCTCTCTGAGTGACCCACCTTTTATCTGTAAATTCATGATTATGTACAAGGTCAAAGATTTTACTAAGCGTTTATCACATCTATCAGCTTCTAGAACAAACAGGCAGAGGAAGTAGGAGGAAAATACAACTGATTCTTTGGGACACACATTGATCTCTAGCCTTCTACAGACATGAGCTGTCGCTGGACCTAACCTGTCATCGAGGAAGGTATTTGTTCACGTTTGTGACACCTTCAGAGACTGCCCTGTCTGTCAGCACACCAC
The DNA here is from genome assembly GCA_020311275.1 of Eira barbara. NCBI lineage: Eukaryota > Metazoa > Chordata > Mammalia > Carnivora > Mustelidae > Eira > Eira barbara. The sequence goes on from JAHRIG010000038.1 coordinate 1,547,738, forward strand.
ATGGTCTTCAGCCTTGCTTCGAAGGCCCGTCACGAAAGGCCTCGATGAGAGCCCCTACCAGGTGGGCTTGTACAGGATTAGGTTGGGTAATCCACAGACGCTCTTGAGCCCACGGTCAGGTCCTACGAGAGTGGCCCCTTCCTGTCGCTGTGCTTCATGTGTGTTATTCTTCTGCGAGTGGACACGGGGTATGACTTGTATAGGAACCGGACACTTGTCATGCACAGAGCTCAGTCTAGCAAGCGGGCTACTGGAGTAGACTAAACCTCAAATCCATAGACTCAACTGTAAACTAATCGTTTACATTTGCTAAACTGAGAGGGGCTCCCATTACAGCTCCCAGTTAGCTGGGAGGGCCACGGAACAGAGCCCGGCTTCCCCGCGCCCTCGGGAGAGAAGGCTGCTGGTCGGCTGTCGGTTAGAGCTGTCAGGGGCTACACGTGGCTCTGGCTCAGTGTCCTCAGCTACAGCCCTTCCCTGGGGAACAGCAGTGTAAGAAGTTGTCAGCTTTGGGGACTGCCTGAGGAGGGCACGTCAAGGGTCGAAGGCCATGCTGGCCGTGGGGAGGGGTTTGTTGTGATGCTTTGCTGGATTATTTGTGTAGTCAGTGAGGACCCGTGAGGTAGCTTGCAATTATTCCTGTTTACAAGAAAACAGAGGTCGATGGAAGTTAAGAAATGCATCATGCCACACACCTGTGGGCACAGAGCTGGGACTCCGACCCCAGCAGGTAGGCTCACAGGATGCACTGCACCCATGAACAATTATAGACCTCATGGTCCACATGCCTGGCGAGATGGATCCTGCAGCCCGTGGAGCAGAAGAAGGGCGGCTGGGGTGGTGCACTGACCCCAAGGAAGGTTACTGTCCTAATTCTCCTTCCTTCTGCAGCGCAAGGGTCTCAGGGTCCAAGAGAGAAGGCAAAGATCACGGGAAGCCCTCTCGCCAGTCCACTAACTTCTCATGAGTTTCTGTATGGCTGCCAGTCCCCCCATGCTGCACCCTCGCTCAGCCCTATTAGGCCACATGGCGGACGCCTCCCCTGCCTAACCACAACCTTGTTCTCAAGCACCTTCGTGCTAAACTCAACTCTGGATGCATTCTGGCCGCAGGAGAAGGCTGCCTTCCCACGAGACCGGACTGGGGTGGGCAGGTCTGGGGTGAGCTTGAGTGGGAGGGGAGGAGGGTGAGGAGCAGGAGCTGGAAGTTTGCATCGTGGCCTTAGCCGTGAGTCTCAGACAGAACGAAACCATCGCTCCGTGTGGGTGAGCCTCCTTCAGGCACGACGGGAGCTGGAAAACAGTGAGAAGCACACGCGTCAAATGTTAAAACCAGCATACGTTTTAAAAAGGGAAAAGCAGCTGTGAGATGTGCCAGGAGGCGGTCCTTCTCCCACATGAGCCCTTGTACTTTCTCAGATCCGCAGCTTCTGCTCAGGGCAGGTGAACGCCATGCACGGCGCCAGCTGCTGGGCACTCGGGGACAGGGGTCATGCAGGAAGGACTCACGGTTTCACAGGACTTATGGTCTATGAGGAAAGAGAAGATACTGAGAAAACCACAGCACAGCCATGTACATGGGTGCATGTACACACACCTGTGCACAACCTGTGCACACATGCATGACTCCCATCTGTGCATATACTGTGCACACATGCATGCACACCTGCACACACACTCACCCATGCACACATCTGTGAACAAATCCCTCACACACTTACGGCTGTACACACAGTGTGCACAACCCATGCACATACACCTGGGCACAAGCCACTTCTGCACACACACCCCCACTCACAGTGGTGCACACATGCACACTCACGGCGGTGCATACCTGTGCACATTCCCATGCACACACTCACATCTGTGCACACACGTGCACACCGATGCACACATATGCACACACAGCTAGAACTTAAGGGGAGTGAGTTGATGAGAAACTACAAGTGGATCTGACTGAGACAGAGAGGCCAGGGGCCCTGGGAGGAGCGGGCAGGCCCTCGTCTGACACTGGAGGGAACATCGGAAGCAGCAGGACGGAGAGTGTCCTGGTCAGCTTGGTTGCTGATGGGGTGGCGTAAACAACAGACCCTTCTTTCCCTCCGTCTGGAGGTTGGGGTCCCAGGTCACCGTGTCCGCAGGTGGGTTTTGTTCTGAAGCCTCTTCTCTTGGCTCATAGGTGGCTGCCTCCCCACTGGGTGCCCATGTGGCTGCTTCCTCATGCATGTGTGGTGGGTGAGGGCCTGGGGAGCTCCAGGGGGGCCTCCTCTGATGAGAGCACTGACCCCGTCATGCAGATCATCTTGTGACCTCACCCAACCCTGATTACCCTGAAAGCTCCACCTCCAAACACCGTCATGGGGGGGCCAGGGCTTTGATAAATGAAATTTGGGGACACAGACATTTAGTCCCTGAAGAAAATGAGGAGAAAGATTCCAGGCAGGAAGTGGCCCTTGCAAAGTCTCCGGGGCAGGAGGGAGCAGGTTCCGTGTGAGCAGGGGCTGAGGCCAGCATGGCTGAGCGCAGGAGGGAGGGAGGCAGGCTGGGGAGGCAGCACGCTGGGCCAGGTTTGGGCTCCTGGGCCGTGTGGACCCTGGAAGGTTGAATGGATTCTACTCCAAGGGCAGCAGGGAGCCGTGCAGGGGAGGGTCCCCCGGCTGCTGCACGTTTGGGAGGCAGTGCAGCAGGAACACCGGACAGATGAGAGGGAACCAAGGCCACAGGACGTGGTGCGTGTCTGGGGCGAGAAGGTGAGTGGTCATTGGATGGGAGGGGCATCCTGGAGATGATTCTGTGGGGATAGCAGCTGGCTAGGGCGTGGGCAGGTTGTGATGAGGTGGAGAGCATGTCCTGGGCATCTGGGCTCTCTGCTCAGCAGCAGGAGCCGGTCTGGGCTTCACCCTGCCTCCCGCGTCCAGAGCAGCTAATGGGAGGCGCTCCCACTGTATTTGCTGAATGGCAAATGGGATGTAAGTAATGGGGGGGGGAGTAGTTTTGTGGAAGAACATTCCAGGAGATTGCTTCTTGGGCACTTGAGCTGAGTGTCTGCAGGGCCCTTCTGAGTGGAGGTGCTGGAAACGGGCAGAGCTCAGAGGGAGGTGTGGGCTGAAAGGAGATAGCAGGGTCCCCAACCCACAGATAGTCTCTGGCAGAGTGGGGTCTGGGATTAGCCCAGAAAGAGCACAGAGTGAGGAGAGGGGGTGCAGACCAGACTTGAAGAACCTCCGTCTCTTGGGTTTGGGCAGAAAGTAAGGATGTGGGATGGGTTCTTGGTAGGCGAGGCAGGAGGAAAACCAGGGAGGTGAGGTGAGGTCTCATAGCAGGTGCATGGCAGGAAGGTGAACTCTGTTGGCAGGCCACAAGCATGAGGCTGGAGGCGGCCCACTGCACTTGGCGCACTGGCTGTGACTGTGCCTGTAAAGGGAGAAGGGAGGCCAGCTGGCAGCGCTGGGTTGGGCTGTGCTCAGGGACAGAGGGTCTGCTGTCAGAGCTGGTTCCAGCTCAGGTGCAAGGAAGTCATGGTCACCAGTGGGAGACACAAGTCAGAGCCAGGCTCCACCTCCTGTCCTGGCTCTGTCCTCAGGAAGCGGTCAGCCTGTGATCGGCAGGTGTCCTCACGTGCAGCCATCATCACAAGGCGTGACCCAGGAGCTGCACTCATACTGGCCCATGGACTCCCAACCTGGCCACTGGAGGAAAACAGAAGCATTTCAGTGGGGAGACCCAGAGCAGAAACCTAACCACACTAGGCCCCCATCTGCAACACCCCCAGACTCCACACTCTCTGTGAGCAGAGATATGAACATGATTTCTGTAAGCACTTCATCTCAGCAGGTACCAGCAAGGAGGCGACCGGAATTGTTTCCTGTGCTGAGCATGTAGGGGTTAGCTTTCTAAACAGTGTTTTTTTCTTGCTTGTGTCAAATCTGTCTCTTAAACCTCAAATTCCAGAGAACATCCTGCTTGCAAGGATGTCACACTTTGCTCCAAGACGCTCTGCTCCTGTGGGCTGGGAGCCTCTGTCCACATGGACCCACGTGGCCCAGTGTCTTCTCACTGGTCCTATACTCCCGCTGGTGGCTTCTGCATGGATGTTTTTCTGCCACAGGAAGGTTTGACTGCAACAGGAAAATAGACTGAGAATCAGGTGGAGATAAGCATCGGTCAGTCTGGGAGCTCCAGCCCTACCTGCCCCATGCTTGCACCTGCTGGCCCCACCTGTCCCTGCACCTGCCAGCCCCTCCCCTGCACCTGCTGCCCCCACCTGCCCCTACACCTGCACCTGCCCCTCCCACCTGCTTCTGTGTGTATCCGTGGAGTCTGAGACACCAACGTGCGTTCACTGAAGATGCTCTGGGCTGAGTTTGCAGAGACCCCCGTGATGGGTGCTGCTCAGAGCCGAGATGGCAGCCCTAAGGGTGTTGGCCAGACTACAGGGGTCCAAGTGCATCCAGACCTGCCTGCTGGGCTCCTGAAGCCTTCAGCTCAGACAGACGTAAGGGCTTGGGGCAGTGGGGTCCCAATGATTCCATGAAGGAGGGAGAGAGTCAGGGCCAGCCAAGAGCCGTGGCCCAGAAGCTAGGCTTTCTGCTGCCTTGGCATCTCGTCTGTCTCAGAGGGGGATCCCATTCTCCTCCAAACCTCATCAGAAGACGCTCTGAGGAGCAGGGCTCCTGGCAGCCGCCTGCTCTTCTCCGAGCAATGGAAGCTCTCCCTCTGGCCTCATAGAATTAATGTGAGAAACTTTCCGGTGAACTCCCTGCAGAGCGCTAAAAACCACAGAGCTTGTGACCTCAAAGCTAAGTGGTGCTGAGAGGCATTTCCGGAGAGTCTGTTCTCATTCACATTTTGCACGCTTAAATGTTGATGTCAGAATGAGCCTGGGAAGGTCTGAAAATCCCATTCCAGGCCTTGAACAGCTCCTCACTCAGGTGGGACTCCGGAGGGAGCCTGCCTTCTGCCCGTAGCTGGGGCCTGGCAGTGACAAGGGGGGAGTGCGCCAGGGGCTCGCTCCCCTTGGAGGCTGGGCATGGATGATGGGGTCACACATGTTGCCGTCCTGTCTCTGTGGGGCTCGCAGGGCGGAGAGCGCTGCGGAAGGGCTGGCTTGGCACACGCCTGTCTCTGGGTCTTCCTTCAGGCGGCGCGGCCTGGCAGTGACCAGTGTCTTGTTACTCTGTCCCCACCCTGCCCCTCACTGCTCTGCAGACGCTGCTGACCACAGAAAGGCCATTAATTTTAAGGAGCTCTACTCTGTGCTGGTCCCCGTGTGGCTTGAAGAGGTCACTGCCTGATGCCCAGGCTCTCACCTTCCTAACTGACCAGCGCAGCTCACGGCTGGGCACCTGGACTCTGAGCTTTGCAGCGCTCTGGCGTAGAACACGCCACAGACTCAGAGCAGGTGCTGTGACCCCAGCAGTCAGGTTGGGGTACCGGGCCACACCCACCTGCTCCTTCCTTTGCTCATGGAGACTCCGTCCTTGGCCTCTCGGGCAGTAAGAATCCCACGGTGGACGTGATGCCACCACGGTCACTCGGGGATCAACATAAGGGATCTGGAAGTTCTTCCAGCCACCACGGGAGGCATCTTCCATCTGGTCCGAGGACTCCAGGGCCCACAAGAAGGTGACCCGATAGCCTCCAGGTGGAGGTCTTTGTCCGCCCTGTTGTCGGGCATGCTCACTGGAGAATGGTGGCCCCGCCGGGCTGAACCGCAGGTGCTCAGCCAGCTCATGACAGGTCTAGTGCCGAGCCGAGAGATGCGTCTTCCACAGCCTTCCGGGTGGAACTGGGAGGGCAGGGCCCCTCGCGTCTTTCCACTGTCTCTGTCCACCAACCGGGAGCCCTCATCTCAGAGATCGAGACCCCCAAAGAAGGCAGCACTGGGTTTCTGAAGTTTCAAAGGGCACTGGCCTTTTCCCCAGGAAATCTGCTGCACCAGGAATGGCCTCTGGAGACCAGGACCCACTTCACGGAGGTCCCAGCTATGTCCAATAGACAGAGCGCTCGCAGCTCCCTGGGGACAGAGCTCTGAAGGGCAACCGAGTGATCCTTCCTCTAGAAACATGACTGTGCCAGTCAAGGTCCTCCAGCTTCTCGGATGCCTGTACGTTGTGGGGCAGTAACAGCAGCCCATTCCTCCTGGAGCACTATTCTCGTGACTCCCAAGTTACACCATGTGTAAAGGGAAGAGGAGACACACAGAAGTAATACTCTCCCCACACTGGCCGCTCTCTGTGGCCTGCAGACTTGTCCCACCGTAAGCTTTTCGCCCTTTCCTGCTCACAAGCTTGTGAGTTCAGTGAGATTCAGAAAATAAGCCTCCTTACATGAGCCCTGGTGTACAGCAGGTGCACATCCAGTTACAGAACGTGCAGTGCGTGCACACACACACAATGTGCACACACACAGCATACACCCACCCACCCACATACAATGTGCACACATATGCAACACGCACATGAGGCACACACAACACACAGACATGCAACACACACCCACACACACAGGCACACCCAGTATCCGCACACACAACATACACAGTAACCACAATACGCACACACACAATATGCACACACAAGCATGCACATGCAATTCCCTTTCTCCCTCCCTCAGTCCTCGCAGGAAAGCTGCAAAAACAGAACACGGATGACTGTTTCTCAGGTGAAGGGACTAGGGTTGTCTGAAGTCAGGGGTCAGGGCCAATACCGGACCCAGACTCGAACTCTCAGGCCAGGGCTCGTTCTCATACACAACATCAGTTCACTAAGAAAATATCTAGTGAGGTGCCCCGTATCCACGTTACTCTGGTTCTTTTCACTTGAGTTGTTTATTCTCCCCCGAAGTTGCCCCAGCTTTCCATGTCCCCCTGTGCTGTTCTCGCCACTTAGGGTCACATTCAAGGACGGGCATTAGTGTGTCCCCGCTGAGACTGTGTTCCCAGGATCCCAAGGGAAGACACAGTGAGAAACAGAGCTTATTCTTCACCTCCTGGCATGTTCTCTTTAGTAATATTTTGAAAATAGCAGTAACCAAGTCAAAACGGTTTGAGAGAGCTAAAAGGACAGGAATGAGATCATTGAATACATGAGATGTTTAAAATGGAAATGTTCTATGCTTCTTAGTTAACTTTAGGAAACACTTGAAAACATCTCCATATTATGCTGGTTTCTGTGAAAAAGGTAAAAAAAAAAACCTCTAAAACTAGAAATTGTATATTTTTTGTTCTAACTTAAAACTGTAATGCGAGAAACTTATTCTCTGAGTTAGATAATAGTATTGAATGCTGGAAGAATACTTCCCCAATGTTTATGCTGTTCAAAATGTAACAACTATAGAAACCCACACTTCTATGTTTAATCTGTAATATCGACATTTTCTCCATCATTGTATTATCTGGTAGATCAACAAAATAATACATCAAACCTTGGTTTGTAACACTTGCCAATTTCTGTGGTGTAAATACTCTCACCATGGCTGATTTCTGATTTCAAGCTACTGACATGATATTGCACACAAGGTTGGGAAGAGATGCACGATTGCACACTGTCTTCTTTTTTTTTTATGGAAAAAAAAAAAGAACTGAGTAAGAAATTTTCAACAGGAAGGAGGGTCTGCGATGAGGGACTGGGAGAGGGGCTCACTGTGGGGGAGGTGGAGGTCGGAGAAGTTGGGGGGTAGGGAAGGGGAGTGCACAAATTAAATTTCTTTAGCTTTGTGGAGAAGCCTCAGCAGTTTCTCTGCCGCTTGCAAAACATCCTCAGACTTTCACGTCTATAATTAGCTGTGGAAAAAGCTGGGACTTCCCTCACCCCGCTGTTGTCGAGTGTGTGCCGAGCGTCAAGAACCAACTGTTTGAGTGTCTCTGAGGGCACCGCCCCACACATCTCTGGTCCCACAGGGGAGGAAAGAGCAGGGAGTGAAGTTGGAAAGTTTGCAGTTCCAGGGATGGTGCCTGTGGGGCTGGTGAGCATTGGGCAGCCGGGAGTTGGTCACAGGCATCCTGGGGAGGGTTCCCAGGCGTCCTGAGCCACGGTGCCGTCTTGCAGAAGAGCTGGAAATGGGGCTGGGATGGTCCCTCCTGCTCTCCTGCACACGCTCGCTCCCTCACATACTTGGCTGGCTCTTGGGGTGGAGGAGGCCGGCTGGCACCCTCCCCAAGGCGAGGCCCACCTCCTGCACTCCCTCGTCTCCGAAGGACCCACCACTCCTGCACACTGTCTTATAGCCCTTCTGCCACATGGCTACAATAGATTTAGATAACCCCGGGAGAGGCTGTAATAGTAAGATACAGAAGAATAACAGGGATGTGATGGATTTTGAATATTTATTTACTTTGTTTTTAGTATGATTTCTTTGATAGTAAGTTATATAATTTAGTTTTTAATAAAGGTTATCTTCAACAAATGGATTTCAAGATTCCTGAAAACTTATCAGTCTTGCAAGCTGGCTCTGTGACAGGGTCTCCGTGTGTCTATTCTATGCTGGAGGATGACTAGTTTTGTGGCACATGCCCTTAGCATGGTGAAGGCGGGTAAGGAAGACCCATCATGCTTCCCCAACTGAGCACATTCTTGCTTTCTCCTGGTCTCCACTTGCCAAAGCAGATCAGCCAAGCACCCTGAAGTCAACAGGACCGTGATGCATTGTTCACCCAGAGTGGAGCCATGGCAAGATGTGAAGGAGAGGAGGAGTTTTTGAACAAATAATATAATATCCAAAAATTCTGAGTGACTATTTAGCTGGGTATAAAATTTTCCGTTGACAGTAATTTGACCACAACATTTTGACTCATGGTTCCATTGTCTCTTAACGCTGATTGTTGATGAGAAAGTCATTCTTATCTAATGGTTCTGTAGGTAATTCCCTTTCATTCTAATGCTTTTTAAGATAGTTTCTTTATTCCTGATCTGTATTTTCACTCTGACTGACTTAAATATGGGTTTTTCCCTGCTCAATACTTGAAGGCTATGGTTTTCATCAAATCTGGAGACTTATCAGTTATTGGCTTTTTATACATTGTGCAGCCTCGTTATTCCTTCCACTTTTTTCTCTGGAATCCCTCTTAACTTAAGATTTGAGCATGAACTATCTGCCTTTCTATGCTGAGTTTTGCTTGAATTCCACAATTCTGGCTTATATTCCTCTTTGACTGCAGCTACTCTAGAACTGATAAATCTATTAAAATTCCAATTTAATTGACTGTGTTACTTATTTTCAACATTTGTTACTGTTTCATTTCTTTGTTTCAGTTTCTGACGATTTTATTTATTCACGAGAGAGAGAGAGAGAGAGAGAGAGAGAGAGGACAAGTGGAGGAAGGAGGCAGAGGGAGAGGGAGAAGCAAACTGTCCACTGAGCAGGGAGCCCACTGTGGGACTAGATCCCAGGATCCAGAAATCACGACCCAAGTAAAAGGCAGATGCTTAACCAGTGAAGCCACCCAGGCACCTCTCTTGTTTAATTTTTAATGAATATTATATGCCTTCATGTATCTTTCTGAGCACCCTAAATGAAATTATTTTAAAGTACCCTAAGTTTTTTTTTTTAAAGTGGCCTGTACACTGTCAGCACTTGTAGATCTAAACATGATATTTTTTTTAAAGTGCATTTTTGGTGATTCCAGCCACATTTTTTTTTTAAGATTTTACTTATTTATTTGACAGACAGAGATCACAAGTAGGCAGAGAGGCAGGCAGAGAGAGGAGGAAGCAGGCTCCACTGAGCAGAGAGCCCAATGTGGGGCTCGATCCCAGGACCCTGGGATCATGACCTGAGCCGAAGGCAGAGGCTTTAACCCACTGAGCCACCCAGGTGCCCCAGTTTTTTTTTTTTTTAATAGGAGGACTTTTCACCTCAAGTAAATCATTGTTGCCATTATTGATTTTGGGCGTTGTATTTCTTTTTTAATTGAAATATGATTAACATGCAATGTTGTATTAGTTTCAGGTGTACAACATATTGATTTGGTAATTCCATACATTACTCAATGCCGATGATTATCTGCCACCATATAATATTATTACAATAACATAGTCATCATCTATCACCATGTAATGTAATTACAAAATTATTAACAATATCCCCTATGCTGTACTTTCCCTCTCTGTGACTTATTTACTTTATAACTGGAAGCTTGTGCCACTTGTGGGCTGTGTTTCTAAGCTTTGATATTTCTTACATGTTCTGAATTTGGGGTCAGGAGACAATCTCCTTGTTTGATTGATTTTGTTGTTGTTGCTTTATTATTTTTCTCTCCTTCTATATTTACCCTTCTGGCCACGCTATGTTTGCTTTGGACCCTCAGTCCAGAGCCAAGTCTGTAAATGGTGATGGTTCAGGGTTTCAGCCATGAGGTGATATCAAGACCACAACAGCTCTAATCCCCCATGCTAGTGAGTGGTGTTACTGAGTTATTGGCTTTCGGGCTTCGCTATGTCTTCCTCTGTCTTTGCACATTTTCTGCCCCTTGCTGTGGCCTTGGGCAGTACTCAGCAATGTTATTATGTTGAGGCTTATAGCTCAAGTGGGGATGACCCCATTCTACCCCCTGGCTTTGACATTTAGCCCAATTCTGATTGCCACATCTCACATGGTGCATTTCTAGCTCCCTTTGGCCTGTGCAAGTCAAATTCTTGGCAGCTTTCCGGGCCCCTGAGCCTAGGGCCCAAGAGACCCAGCGTTTCAACCCTGTGCACTGCTTAGCATTTCTGCTGTTTCTGGTTCACAAAATGAGATTTATCTTGCTTCTGAGTCTTGAACTGTCTTTCCATTTTTTTCTTTTATATTTCATCTATTATTGCTATGATTTTGGAGCAAAGGGGATGCACCAAAGCATGAACATGCCATGCCAACCTGACAAGAAGTGAGGCCATTTGATCTTTGCTGCTAACTGGGCTGGATGAGTCTTGTGTCTGGAGATTAATCTTTGTAGAGACGCGAGAGTAAAACCAAAGTCTGTGAAACCAGCTCGGATGCACTTGACTCAAAGCTGAACATCTCATGATATGTTAGGGAAGCTGGTGGCAAACAAGGCTTTGAAGAGACAGGCCACAGTGGCTATCTGTTTACAAACCACAAGGAACTCTGGGGAATTAAGGAAAAAGTACATTAATTCCATCTCTGTAATCATTTGAAAAGAGAGCAGATGAGCGTCGTAACGTTTAAAAAATAATTATCCCTATGCGGTCACTTTATACATCTCCATAAATAAAGGAAAAATACTCAGTCCACAGAATTACAGAAATCTCCATTTCACAAGAGCTGGTAATGAGGGTTTTACCCGATTCCTTAATCACCCTGTTCAATCACGGCCTTGAATCTCCTTTCTGATAATTTCATCTCCCGAAGCAGCAGGTCTGAAGACACACTCCCCGGGACGGGAGGGAGTGACGACGGAAGTGGATGTGATGCAGGGGTTGGGAGAGGCCATCCTGCCATTGTGAGTCTGGGGCCCTGTCAGGGAAGGGAGGCGGAGCCCACGGACCACAGCACCGATGAAGGAGATTTCAACATGTCCGAAGAGAAGACAGAGGTGTGACTCCGCACCTGACACTGCACCAGGGAAAGTCACCATAAAACACAATTTGATTGTGTTATCATAAATTAATCCACCGAGAAAAAGAAAAAAATGTGCCCCCCAAAGTCAGAATCTCTCTGCTAAGGTCAGCATTGAAGAGGACACAGAAATGAATAGAGATGAGGTTACGACCCTTACGGAAAGAGGGTGCTATAAATTCTGTGACCATGTCAGGGACAGAGAGCCCTTGACTGGCTGAGGCCTTAGAAAATCCCAAGCAAGGAGGCTTTGTTCCAGATGCTCTAGGCAAGAGGGTGTCTCAGGAGTGCTCGGGTGTCCCGCGTGGCCATCGACGGGATGCTGACGCATGACAAGGTCCCTCAGCCCCTGTCCGGCTCTCTCTCCCCTTGGGGATTAGTCTTCAGACGTGAAAAGGAAACTTACTGTTGGTAAAGATGAAGCAGGACGTTTACAGTGAGAGGCAGTGGTCCAGGGGCCCACGTGGCGGCCCGCGAGTGGCCCTGGAGCGTGCTGGCTCCAGACGGGGACATCAGAAGGCACGTGGAGCCCAGGTAAAGCGCCAGACAGTTGAGAAAACGCTAAGCTGCTCCAACTTCCCAGAAGATGCGGAAACCGAGGCAGCTTGCCACCTACCCGTGAGTTTGACGGCAGTTATGGGCAAGATTTAAGAAGATCTAACCAAGAGTTGCTTTGTACACAGGTAGGGAAAGAAGCAGTGCCCTGGGAACAAGCCTGAGCCCACCGAGAACAAGTTTTCTTTTTCGGGCAGGTTGACCAGAGGGACGGGCAGGGAAAGCTGTTGCTGCGGCTTCAGGGAGACGCTGGTGCTGATGCCAGCGTCCGCCCCCTGGTCTGTTTCTGCTCGGGCTGTGGGTGGACTCTCTGTCGGGTGGGACAGCTCGAGGAACAGCTGCTGTCTACCCTGAAGCCACTCGGACCTCTTCAGTTCTGCCAGGTGCTCCTACGCCTGGACTGTTCCGTCCCGAGCGTCCCAGATCAGGGCATGTTCCTCTGAAGGTGCCGTGGTCAGGACTAGAGCTGAAAGGACTGAGCCAATTTCTGCAAGGGAGCCCCCAATTCAGGGCGCCCTGCAGTAGCCCCAGCAGCAATGCCGATGCACGGGGCACCCACTGACCACGAAGATGCCGGGCCCCTGTTTGCTCTATTTTAATCTGCAGATGATTATGGAAACGTGACCTGAGTCCTTCTCTCAGGGAACCAGCATTCGCCTGAGGACAGCCGATTTAAGGACAGAACAAGGGACGGAGGGTGACCTGGGCCTCATTGGTGGCCGAGGGTCATACTTGGATGTCACAAAGGTGACATTTTACTACAGGTCCCCGGCGATCCGCAAGACACACGAGCGCTCTGCGGGACGGATGCTGGTCATGGGAAAGGCTGGTTGTGTTCCCAAGAGGAAGGCGGCGATGTGTGTCCTCCATGGAGGGCTTCGACACACCGTACGACGGGAGAATCTGTCCAGCGACAAGCGCACCGGGACCTGTTCTGTGTTTCTGAGGCTGCCCGTGACCTTCTCTGCTCTGCCCATTTGCTGGGTTTTTGTGCCGGCGCGGCTTGGAGGACACAAAGACCCCAGACAAGAACCTCAGAAGCGGTCCCTCAGCGGCTCCACCGCCCAATGAACAGCGCCCCAGAGTCTGTGCTGAGGAGAGAAAGTAAGGGGGGCTCCGGGGCTGGGCCCGCAGACCCTTTCCCACACCCTCCTCGTGAAGTGGAGCAGGATGGACGCCAGCCCCTCCCAGGGACTCCCCTTCCCGCGCGCTGCGGGCAGCGGTGGGAGGCTCCGAGGCCTGGGGGCCAGGCGGGCTCCGTGCACAGCTGCAGGGACTCACGGTCGGACGGCGAGGAGACTCTGGGCTTCGGCAGGCTGCGAGGCACGGCCCCTGGACGAAGGTGACCGAGTCTACGTTACAGGAGTCACGGAGACGAGGTCTCGCCCGGCTGGTCCGACGACCGCTGGTTTGGAGGATGTGTGTGAGACGTGCCGTGTGCGGCCCCGTGCCCCGTGTCCCGTGCCGGAAGGCCGTCTCCATCTCCCGTGGCCTCTGACATGGTGTCTTCGTTGGAATGGGCCTGAGCTGAAGATTCCAGGGCGAGCAGCTTATTTCCGAGGAGCGAGCAACCCTGCAGGGGGTGGGGCAGAGCGACGGGGGGGAAGGGCGCCCAGTGAGGGGCAAGTCATCGCCTCTGCGGCTCCCGAGGGGAGCAAAGGTTAATCCGGGGCGACATCTCCTCTGAGTCCGTGAGTGGGGGCAGAGACATGCCCTAGTGCACGTGGGCCCCGCCGCGTGGCCTGTCAGGAGCAGAAGGCGCGCGGCCGGGAACCACGAGCATCTTCTCTGCGGCAGGGGGGCGGCTGCTTCCAGGTGGGTCCTGGGCGTCCGCAGCCTGTGAGCATCCACGCTGAGCAGGGAGGGCTGCGTGGCTGCCCCGTCTGGAGCGGAACGTTCTCCTTTGGGCCTGGCACTTCCTCCTAGGGGGCCCCACTAGGTCACCCGGTGACGCCCACCAGCCGTGAAGAGGGTCCCCTCGGTCACTGTTCTCGCGGATTCAGCGCTCGTCCACCCAGAGTGCGCCGGGAACCCACACGCGTCCTGGGCCCTGTGCGGCGGGGGCCGCGGGGTGGTCCTGCTTCGGCCGAGCTGCAGTGCCGGGAGGGCAAAGCCTCAAACACCCGTGTCTGAAGTAGAAGACGGTGGGTCGCCCCTCTCGGACGCAGAAGGCGAGGTAAGAGTCGGCCGGAAAACAAGACTTTTCCCTTCTGGTCTTTTTCATTCGGCCCCACAAATCCATCGAGCGCTACTGCAAGCCACACACGGAGGACGTAGAGATGGGAGAACAGACCCTGCCCTGTTCAAGGGACCGGGAGGGAAGACTTGGAGGGCGGAAGTGTGTTTGGGAAGGCTCTCGAGACCACAAGGTGGAGAATACATTTATGAACGTAGGGGTGGGGAGGAGGAATCCAGGAGAGCTTCCCGGGGGAGGTGATCCTGGAGTCGGGTCAAGAAGGGAAACTCCGGCGTGCGTCACATTAGATGGAAATACAGCTCCTCACAGCAGCGTTGCTAGTCAACAGCTTATCAATGATCCCTTCATGCCGATGGCAAGGGAAGCACACGTGATTTTCTCACCGACTGCAAGCGTCACCCCTAACTCATCCAAGCACCCATATTGGAAATGGTTTACTTTGTATCACCCACTCTCCCTCCTCACCCCTGCCATAGCCGATCAGTTTCTAAGTCCTGTAAATTCTGCTGCTAAGGGTTTCTCGAATCTGTCTGACCCCTCACTCCTCACTGTCCAGACGACCACCACCTCCGGCCCGGGCTTTTCCAGTCCTGCCTAGCTGGGGGCTTTGCCATCCATCTCTCACCCTTTCTCAGACCACTGTCTTTCTGCTCCAACAATTTGCTCTCCGGTGGGACTCAGACTTGCAGGCAAAGCAGTAAAGTCCCCACAGGCAGCTCGAACCCACATACTCCCTCCGTCTGGCTTTAGTAAGAGCTCGTTGCAAGCCCCTGGCCCCCCAGCACACAGAGGTCACACACACATACACACACACACTGATGCACAGGCACATTCAACTCTTTGATACTCCAAGAAACACCCTCATTCTGTCAGACTTTGCAAGGTGAAATTTCAAAATACACCTGCTTCCTTAGGGTGCTGAAAGACGGGCAGGAATAGCCTTTTATGTAAGATTTGGTTCCTACTTCCAGCAGAATTATGAGGCCATTAAGTTGACTTATAGGGTATTATTTCTGTATTTCCAGCCCTGACCACGATAGATGGGTGGGTGTATACCTTAAATGAAAAATAATTAAAGAGATAATTGAACTGTTTTAAAATCTTAACCTGAATTTGAACTCAATCATTTTTAGCTCAAAATGTGGGCAGACTCAGTAGGGCTGAGGCTCTCCTTGAGCCTCTCTCTGAAATTCTGCTCAGGCAATTACCTCCGTGCGTGTCAGTAATCTATTTCCTTTAAGTAGCGGATGAGTAATCCGAAGTCGGGGCCTTCCCTTTGCAGTCTGGCTGGAGTGTCAGGAGCACAGGCTGGTCAGCACGTAGCCACGGTGTTTGAAACCGTCGTCCCGTCACCGCTGCTGAGAGAGCTGGAAGCGTGTTTGGGATTCCACATGGGAAGGGAAGGTGGGGGAAGCGAGAGGAGGAAAGCGACACAGAATCCGGCCTCCAGAATTTCCCTCCAGTGTCTGGTTATATTCTGGGGACCTGAAACATCCCCGAGGACACTGTATTTGGCGGTGGGATGCCTAGTGAGGGTTTGCTGTGTGCGCACGAGTGCGTGCCTATGAGCGCATGTGTGCATGTGTGAGCAATCACGCTTCTGCGCTGCAGTGCCTGTGCAGAAACAAGGAGGCAGAGTACGTGTGGGACCCATGTGAAGGAGGACTGTGCAAGAAACCCCACACAGGACCGGGCTGCACTCACGTCCAAGACTCTGAGGACATTCGTCATAGTCCTGGTCCCCAGGAGGACCCTGAAGGGACAGTAAAGGACGTTTGGGGGAGTCCGACTTGGCCCAGGCTCCCCTGGGAAGCAGCTATCTGCAGGAGGACACACGTCGTCCCCAAGAATGTGAGCGTCCAAGGCTCTGTGCCTTCAAAATTCCATTCGGACACCGCTTCCGCTAAATGACCGCGGCCTCTTCCATCCGGCAGCCTGAGAGCTAGGACAGGTCCTGCGATGTGTACGAGCCTTCCGAATGCTCAAGGAAGGGTGAGCTCTGTTTTAGATCCAGATTTAAGCTGGGTTCGTGAAAACAAATGACAGCCATCTAAAACGTGACAAACTATCCCAAAAAGAGCGAAGTTGGTCCAACCACTCTAACTTCTAGCGGATTTGTAGATCTTGATACGGGCCGCAGGCTGGCTGCCGGATGGGAGGGGCTCGAGGGCTGGTCTGTTCCTTCCTTTGATGACCCAGGATTTGCAGCGTGCCCACCCTGCCCAGGCGTGTGACAGTGTGGCATCCTGCAGGACACCCCCATCCTGATCCCAGAGGGGCTGGAACTACGCATGCAGACGCACCCGTCCATAGTTAACCACCAGCAGTGGTGCGTAATGAGGAGGGAGACCCGGTCATGGGAAGAGATGGGGGGCACTAGACTCGACTTCGGGGCCCAGAGAGACCTCCCTGGACGGGTCCCCATGAAGCTGAGGAGCCCTGGGAGTTAGCAAGGTTCTGCTGGGTTGCGGGTGGGGCGGCACCATAGACGAGGGGGACGGGACAAGAGCTTCGATCACAAGCAGCTCAGTGTGAACCGGCCAGCGGCAGGGGCTGTGGGGGTCTAGTCTTTGCTGCACCATTTGTCGCCCGGCTGACCTCTGATGGCTTTCTGGACAGTCCCCCCACTTCGGTTCTTGCCATCTGTCTCAGCCCATGTTCCAGAAATCAGAACCCACTGCCAGTTTGTTGGAGGTGTGGTTTTGGGGAGTGGGGTGAAAGCCGAGGGGCAGAGGCAGACCCCACAGGGAACGTCATCCAGCGGACTCCTGCCGAGGGTGGCCAGCTTCTCACTCCTCCCCTAGTCACCCCAGATGCCACTGAGACCTCATTTATCATCGTCTGAGGGGGGCGGCGGAACACAGCCATGTAGCCAACCGGTCACATACGTGCCCCGTGCTGCGTTAATGAGCCCACACTCTGGGTCCTCCGTGGTGGTGGACGGGTGCCACCAGGGTCCTGGGGCCTCTCGCGTCTGGCCTTGACAAGAGGCTGCCCAGGTGAGAGGCCAGCCGGGCTGCCGGCGGGTTGTGTCCGGGGTGGATGGATGCCCTGATGTTGCCCACGAGGCGGGACGGGACAGAGGGCAGACAAGCATGACGGGTGTGAAGGGGGCGGAACAGGGTCTCGCACGTCCCCCAGCGATCTAGATTCCATAAACAACCAAACAAGAGTGGCAACCACGTGAGGCATTCTGTGTCGTCCTTCTCGTGGTCCGATGGCTACCATCGTGGCCTCTACACCCCCCCCCCACCACCTCCGCTGCAGCCTGCGGTCATCAGATCTGCGCTGGGAGTCAAAACCTGCCTCTGCTCTGGCCTTCGGACTCAGCTTCCCAGGCTCACGCCCTTGTCATGGGTCCTCCCCCATCGGGTGGTGGAGACACCCTGCCCCGGGGAGCCAACCTGCCTCTCTTCTCTTCCGATTTTCAGACTCCATCCAAAAATTCTGACGTGCAGGCCTGGGTGGGCCCAGCGCCCTGTACTCGCGTCCAGGCATGCCCCATGCAGTCTGGCAGTGCGTCTGGTTAGTGCAAATTTTTAATTAGAGAAAGTGCATTTTAAGCATCATTTTGTTTGCTTTGATGCAAGAATGTTTTATTGACTCTTGGTTAGCTCTGTAAATCATGATGATAAGCAGACATTTCACGCTGTGAATTGGATGTTCTCATAAATTCATGACAAACAGAACTAGAAGAAACAGGGGAGGGCTGCCGCCTAGGCCAGCGATGTGGCACCGGGATAGAGAGCCACGGTTCCAGCCCCTCGGGATTCATGGCTCTAATTCCACCAGGAAATCCAAAGAAATCGGTCCCGCCTACACGCCCCCCGCATCATATCATTTGGCAGAAGCAATGATTTTCTTGCAAACAGATTTCTGGCTCCTGTAAAGAAGCTTCCATATGTAGGAAAGTGGGGGAAGCCCTTCTTTGAACCATCTACTAAAGATCGGAGTTGGAGAGCATTAAAACAAACACAAACCAACAACAGCTTCATCACATGATCTTTCTGGGTCACAGAAAGTTCCAAAGAGATGCCCGAGAGTGGTCCTCAGTAAATGAGGGGGTTGTTGACCTGCCTGGTTCGTGCTGTGTGGACACTGAGCTCAGAGACAGTTGTCTGGTGGGGACTGAGGCCTGCTCTGGCCACACACAGAGGACACTGCTTGTTTCAGAGTCGCTGACAGCAGTGATGGCTCCTGGCTCAGGTGCCAGGGGACAGAGTATCCCCAGACGGGCTGCTAAGGACTCTGGGTGCCCTAGGGCCCACGGACAGCTGCAGTGCTGTGGGCTGGACCACCGGCGGCTGCATCCCCCTTGTGTCTCCTCCCCTTCCAGGCTCAAGGCCCCTCCTTTCTGCAGTCCTGAAACCCATCCGCCCTCCTCCTGTCCCACCCAGTCCCTGTGCCCCAGGCAGGACTGCACCCCGTGGGCCTTTCCCAGAATGTGTGATGGATTCTACAGCTGTGACCCTCTTTCCCCGGGTGAAATCCTGCTCTCGGGCCCAAGCCCGGGGCTGGTAACGGCATGCAGAGGGTGGTGAACCAGAGCTGCTCGCTTCTGGGCTCCTGCCGCTGTTGGGCTGTTTCTCCCTGCCCCTCTGTGTGCTGCGTGCAGGGCTCTGGAAGGGCACCGGTGGCTCAGCGCCCACCAGGACAGAAGCACTTCAGACATCTGTGATTAAACCTGCAATGGTTTCGGACAACGTGGCAGCTCTGTTCAAGTCTGAGCGCAATCTCGCTTACCGGCTTTGTGACCTGTGAGCGCCTTCAGCCTCGGGGTCTCTACTGGGAGGGGAGTCGGCGTGGAGCCAAAGGGCTGGGCTGAGAGCCACGTGGAGGAAACTGCGCCGTGGGCAGGGCGCTGCAGGTGACCCCATCGTGCGCTCCCATGTCCTGGGGCTCTTGGAAACTGCTGCGGAGGGGCCGCTGGACCAGCTTGTGAAGGCCTAGTGAGGTGCTGGGTAGAGCCGAGTGTTCTTCCAGCTGACACGGGCTACGGCAGGGACCCTGTTCAGGAGCAGGGGCCGTTAGCACCAGTACAGGGAGCGTCCAGCCTGCCCGAGGACGGCCAGATAACACCAGAAGCCTGGGGGAGACTCAGCTACCATCCGATCATTGCGGCTCCGTCTGCCGGAACCCCCTCGGAGTCCCCTTGGAGCCCATTTTGCACCTCATGCTGTGTCTAGGACCGTGAAAAGCTTGGGAAGGGTACGGATGAGGAGCCGTTTTACTAAACGGCTCAGAAAGTTCATATATATTCATTCTGTATTGTGCTAGGAGTCAAGACCAAATTGTCTCCCCAGACATATTTATTGAATAAACTGCAGTGGGTCCAGGTTGGATCTGACGATGGTCCCAATACTCGTACTTGATCAGGATGCGCTCACCCTCAATGGTGAGCGTATCAACCAGATCTGCAAACACCGGGGAGGCATCCCTAAGCCTGGGGGTCCTCGCTGCTTTTCTCAGCGACCATGTTTGCTTCTTGTTACCAGGCTCCTGGGTTCTGAACCAGTAAAAGCTTATTGGATATGACTTGGGGGTTCACAGGAACTAATTGAAATAATGTTTTATGTAATGACAACGTTCGGGAAAGCAATAACGATAAAACATCATGGACAAGAGACCACGTGTCCCGCTCCTCCCTGCATCCGGGTCTTTTATTTCTAAATTGTTAATCAAAGCGCTGACTTATTGCTTATGGGGAGATAGAATAAATCTTTATATCCCAAAAGCTTTTTAAATTATTCACCGTGCTTACTCCTTTGCTTCTGAAGGGAGATTATCCCTTTTAATGGGAAATCTTCTATTATTTGTGTCTGGAAGAATGAGCTGGGGGCTCAGCCACTGTTCAGAGCCTGCTGCCAGGGGATGGGATGACGAGCAGGTCACTCGCGAGCTCGTCGCCGTGAGGCACTATTAATCCAGTTGTTTTCATCAATCGCACCCCAGACCTGCAGCCCGGATGCTCAGGTTCCCCTTGTCACCAGTCCCAGAGGCTCATTCTCTCCTGCTAGAGGTGACACGGCTGTTCCTTCAGCCCCATGCGCCAGAGGCAGGGTCCCCACGTCTCTGCAGCGCTCCGGCCCACACACACCCGCCTGCACACCTCCCCGTGGTCGGGGACACCGAGCCGGCTCTGGGACGCACTTGGCTTTGCTGATGTGTCCTTGCTCCGCGAGAACATCACACCAGCCCCGGGAGAGCTTCGTCTCCAGGAGCTCGAAGAAGACTTTGGATGGCAACATGGTTTATGGTTAGTACAAGGCCCCCGACATCCAGCGGGCACCGGGATCTCGTAACAATGCAGGCAACTCGCAAACACCCCCAACTCACCAGGAGGAGCCGGGAACAGGCTCCCAGTGGACACGGACGAGTCTGGCGTAGCGGGTCAGAGAGTGGAGGCTGAGACGCGGGTTGTTCCTGCCTCGGTGGCCTCATCTGTAACATGGGGTGCCATGAGGCCAGCCACACGGCTGTCACCAGTGTGACACTGTGATGGTGCCGGAAGCCGTCTGTGTCAGGGCTCAGTGTACCCCCGGCGGGTGCTCCATTAGCCTTGGAGAGGACTCCTGTGTTTGCCTTTCCTCTTCTTCATGAAGTTAGCCGAAATCTGGGGGGTAGCAACATCGTATGCAAAGCAGCTTTCTCCAAAGTGGCAATTCTCTCTCTACTCTCTTCCCATGATAATTAGTAAGGAACTTCTCCCACCGGGATGGGGAAGAAAGGGAATTTGCCCAATATGTCCATGTGACATCTTCTGGGTCGAGACGAGGTGCATTTCCTTGGCTCGTGCGTGGTCTGTCCCGCAGGAGCTCCCATGCCTGCTCGGGGACCCTGTATCCTGAGCCCAAGACCCTGAGTGTGTCTGCTGGGTGTCAGCCCCCGTGGAGGGCTCCTCACCCCCAGACATGAGCCTGGCTGTGCAGACAGACATTTGAGGAACCCGCACCCTGGACGGCTGGCCCTGCTCTCCCCGGACATGGCACTGGGGCCGGCCTCCTGCACTGGTACCTGCCCAGTGAGTAGAAGCCAACCGATGAGACCGAGAAGGGATACTTCCCAGAGACGTGGCATCTTTCCTTGAATCAGATGGGAAGAACGACTCCTTTCAGAGTCGGGAAGGCCAACAAGCTCCACGCTAAATTTAATATTCAAATGTAGTAACCATAGAGACATACGCTTCGATAAAATTATCCCATTCTTTCCCATTCTGCAATAGCCTTGTTTAAAAAAAATTGTGTATATATAATTACATATGATCTATATATACACACATGAGAGATATTTTTCTTCTGCAAAAGCTGCATTTACTTACATAATCTTCGTACCCTACAACTCATGAAGTTAGAGTGTGTAATTCATTGGGTTTTAGTCTATCCCAGATACGTGCAGACATTGCCGCAGTCTGAGAGCTTTCATCACTCCAGAAACAGCACCTACCCTCAGCGCCACCCCCACCGCCACCCGGGTCGCCCGGCCCAAGGCAACCGCTCATCGGCTCTCCCCTCCGGGGTTTGCCCTGGGGGCGGCGCATCACCTCCACGGAAGCCTGGTCTTCTGTGCGGCTCCTTCCTCTCCGCGGTGCTGTCCGGCTCTTCCACGGGCAGCAGTGTCCCTGTGTCCCCGTTCTTATGGCTGAATAAGACTCCACTGTCAGCCCCTTTGAGTTCATGGACACTTGGGCTGCTTCTAGGAACGCAGCTGGCATGAACGTCCCCCTGATCAGAGGTCAGGCTGGGTGTGAGGAGCCTCGCCGTCGGCCCGCGCCTCCCCACCCTCCTCACTCCACGACGCCGATCTGAAGGGGCTGGGCCGGGCGGCTGCCTGCGCTCTGGCTTCTCGCGGGGTTCAGCCGAGGGCGTGGGGCAGGAGACCCTCGGGAAGGACAGACAGTCCGTGTTTCCTCCTGTCCCCTTCCTGCGGGGCCTGTCGGCTCAGCTCACTGCACAACGCTCTCTCCGTGCCTGTCTCCGTCTGTGTCTCCGAGTCTGTCTTTTGTTGTTTCTTTCCTCCTGTCTGTGTCTCTGTCTCTGTCTCTGTGTCTGTCTTTCTCTATTTCTCTCCTCCTATCTCTTTCTTGCTTGCTCTCTCTTTCTCTTTCTCTGCATCTCTGTCTCTCTGTGTGTCTGTCTCTCTGTGTCCGTCTCTGCCTCTGTCTCTGTCTCTCTGCATGTCTATTGTTTGGTCTCTATGTCTC
>JAHRIG010000038.1:1570254-1655259 GCA_020311275.1 Eira barbara
GTCTCTCTGTCTCTGTCTGTGCCTCTGTCTCTCTGCAGGTCTGTGACTCTGTCTCTGTCTCCCTGTCTCTCTGAGTGTCTGTCTCTCTCACTTTCTCCACCTAAATGAAACACAAACTAGAACTATCTGGCTGCTTCCTCAACCCCGTGCCCACGGACCCCACTGCCCACGGCAGCGGAGGCCACGGACTGAGTGTCAAGCACAGAGCCGTGTCCCAGGTGTTGCCGCCATGTCTGTCTTGTGGACGGATCGTCACATTCACACTGTCCTCTGTCACCTTCCCTATAATTCACAAAATCCCCATCTCGCGAGAGGCTGGCTGACCGCACCCCCTCGTGTTCAGGGCGGCGTATCTTTCTCTGGTCGCCTGTTCTCAACAAAACGCCAAGACTGTGGAAGAAGTGTCGAGCCCCCAACTCCTCTGTGACTGAGCCTCACGGTCCCTCGTGCCCCATCACCTTCTCCGCCGAGACAACCTACAGGCCCCGAAGTGCTCAGAATCCCATTAAACCCAGTCTACCCATTTTGAAACGGACCCTCAAACCCCAGGCTTCACAACACTGAGACCATTTTTCTCCCCGTGTTCAGATGCGCCGTGAGCAGCCGCGACTGTGCTTGAAGGGGCCTCATCCATGGACCATCCGGTTCCTCCAGCCTCGTTTCTGAGGGCCCTCTTCTGTGCCGCGGGGCCAGACGCAGGTGACCACGGTGACTTACCACGGAGTGCCTGCCCCCACGCAGCTGAGGAGAAGGAGCAGAAGTGTCCACGGGGCCCATTCTCGGCCTCGGAGCCACGTCGTGGCTGAGGAAACGCGGACTGGCCACAGGAACGTAATCCAGAACATTTCTCAGAAAGCGAGGGGATCCCCATCCTGCCTCCTGCTCATCCTTGTGAATGATTCTAGTCTCACCTACTTACGTCCAATCACTGGAAAGCTGCTTTTACATGAAATCAGTGACGTGCATATTCCTTGCCTCTCCCTCTGCCGTTCCTGTCGGTGCCACCCATTCTAGCATCGAAACGGAGGCTTTCCTCTCATCAGAGGATCCTATGGGAACAGTAAGGAGCCTCACTGGGGCCAGGCTGACCTGAAGGGTTTGTCCCGCGGCCGCAGGCCTGGCCCAGGCTCAGAGGGACCCCTGTGCCCCACACCCGGGTCCACAAGACTGGTGTGCACCCAGTCACCTCTGTGGTCCTGTCCTGCAGGGGGGATGCCCCGGAGCGACAGGTGGACGTGTTCCTGCAATGACACTTTGCTGCCGGGAGAAGGTGTGTGCGATCTGGCCCAGAGCCTGGTTCCCTGTATCAGAAAACAGTCCATCCCCAGCCAGCGTGTGGGCCTGCAGAGCGCCGCCGTGAATCCTGAGAGCACACTTACCAGCCATCAGTGGGAGGGGTAGCCCGTCGCCGGCCGTGCAAGGAGGGGCGTCCATCAGCGAGTGGCTGGCCTGGGACACAGAGGGCTGCCCTGTCCCCAAAACAATGGGAATCCAGGGCGGAACCCAGCTTGCTGCTGCGAGAAATCTGAGAACTATGCACAGGAGCACACCCCGAACAAGGACGATGCCAGCGTCTTTCTCATCGTCCCATTTAAGGGAGACAACACCCTCCCATAATGACAGGGCCACGGGGCTGCCGCTGCAGGGCTGGTGAGCCGTTGGCATGCGTCGTCTCTGCCTGCAAATCAGGAGGAAAAGGCAGGAAGTGGTATTTGCTGCTCGGGTAAGGCCATCGTGCTGTGGTTTGAGAAGCTTTTAAGACACATGAAAATATTTGTCTTCCTCCGTGTCCCCAGTTGGTGAGTCCCCCCAGAGCCGGTTTCTGCGGCACGGTCTCCCTTTGGATGCTGCCGTGTCCCTTCTCCCCGGACTTCCCTCCGACGTCACCCCCATCGGCGCCCTTCCGTCCGACTGGGGCGCGGGGCACAGTCGCGGACAGCTCTCCGCACCCAGGCACCCAGACCGCCACGATTCTGGGGCCTGGCACCCAGTGGATGCACCTCTCGCCAGCCCGGCTCCGTCCGCCTGTCTGGCTGTGAGCCTGGTCCTGGGCAGGTCCCTGGAAGACGGGCCTTCACGGGTCCGGTGCATCAGGAGGCACAAGCGCGAGATTTAAAGAGTAAACCCAGCCGTGAGAGCCGCAGTGTCTGGGAGCCGAAGTAGCTCCTCCAGCCCCTCCCAGCAGCGCCAAAGTCTCGTCCGAAAAAGATCATAAGGGTGTTAAAAGTGCCCGTTCCTCTTATCACGCCATTTTCCTGACGTAATCTGGCTCCTCATTTGATGTTTTTTCAGACTTATTGTTGAGACCACGTGGAGGCACCGTAGCCGGCCCAGCGCCCCGCACGGGAACGCCACAGAGGGCGGGGAGCCTCAGGGGAAACCGAGGCAGGCCAGCGTCCGAGTGCTGCCTGCTCAGCCCCGTGGCTCTGGAGAGGAGCAGAAAAGAGCAAACCTTCCCTTTCTTCTCAGGTCAAAAGCCACAGAACCACAAACGAAGTCAGGGCTGGTGTGGGATCTGCCGGTCGGGAAGCAGACCAGTACGGTGTCCTGATGGCGGTCACTGTGCTGGGAGCATCGGGAACACTGCTGTTCTAGAGGCTGGCGGCAGGGTTGCCAAAATCACAAACATTCAGGGAAGGAAAAAGGATCCCCCCGAAAATCTGGGAGCCAAAGACTTTCTCCTTTCCTCTGCCCTGATTTGGGGCAGGGGTTTAAGAAAAGGAAGGGGCTGCTTGGGGGGCGCTCCTGCTCTCACACATCCAATGCCAGAGCTTGGGCCACCATCCCCTTCCTTCCTGGGGTCACCTGGGCAATACCGGTTGTCTCTCCGGAGACATCCTTGGGTCTCCTGCCCATGGCTCATTTGCAGACCCCTGTGCACACAGGGTGATGGGGTGCTCCCACCCACCTGGGACCTGCACTGTCCCTTGCCAGCTGCTGGAGGACCCATGAAGGACGGGAGAGTTTGGGGAGCCTGGGAGCTCGAGTCCACCCCGTTGGTGGGTCTCTGGCAGAGACACTCCCAGCTCCTGTAAACTGCTTGCAGCCGGGAACGAGATGGGGGAGGAGGGGTAGGAAGTAGCCAGAAAGTTCAGAAGGAGGAAATGACGCATGGGCAAGGCCCATTCCTGGCCTTTGGCGGCCACTGTCCTGTGGGTGGCCGAGAGCAAAAGGTGCAAACACTGGGGCCGGTCCTGGGTTGCCTCTCCCTCTACCAAGCTCCATGCCCAGGCCCCGGCCCGGCGACGGCTCGGAAGCCCCGCGGCAGGGCGGACGGAGCTCGGGGAGTGGACCCAAGTCCGGGGCGGGAGAGGGTTTCCGAGTCTATCAGCAAGGGCAGTGTTGTTCCATAAAATGTGAGATTTATTGTAATTGGTGTCACTGAACTGTCACTCAACTACCGGCAGCGCAGAGCTCTGTGGCAAAGGCTCAACGATGATCTTCCTGACAAGGTTTCAGCAGTCACGGACGGACATTAACGTAATAAGAAATTGTATTTATGAAGAAAAGTCATTTTTAAACAGCCTGTTAAAGGAGGGCCAGTGATTCCCTTCCTGGTGACGGTGGGGAGTGCCGTGGCGATAGCGATGACGGGAGAAGGGCGCGCGAGCCGGTTAAGGGTGGGCTGCGTTATCCTGTGTGGTCGCTGGTTTATAATTGCACTTGAAAGACAACCTCTTTTTTCCTTCACGCTCAAGCCATTTATCGGCTCGGACGAGCAGGGTGTGTGACAAGCTGCGTTTAAATGAAGTGTGATCCCATGATTTATTTAGGTCGCAGCGCCGTTAATAATTAACGAGGCCAGGCTCTGCTGATTCGGAGGGAAGTTCTGAAGGACTCACTCACTTTGCTCCAGACACTCGCTGTGCCAGGCTGCTTCCGGCCCGAGCATCTCTAACGAGCTCTCCCTTCCCGGGCGCTCAGCACATGCGGCTGTGAGAGGCTCGGTGGCCCGGGAGAGTCTGCGGAACCCCCCGCCCCGCACGCACGCGCGGGGAGGACGGTTCCGCCGCACACAGCAAAGCCTGTCAGCGCGTCATGGGACGTGGGAGACACCGCGCTGCCGGCTCCCTGGGGAGGTCTCACCTCACCGTGTGTCCGCGGCCTGTTCAGTGGCGGATCCGGGAATGCCGCACCCTTGGGTGGAACAGCCCGGAACGTGGACCTAAACAGCCAAATTCGAATCCCAGCCCCGCTGGTCAGCAGCCGTGGGAGCTCGGACGAGCCCCGCGACCTCTTGGACACCCACGCATTAAGACGGGCACCGCACCAAACGCCATCAGCTCCCTCTGTTTCCTGTTTCCTGCAGGATTCGCTCACATGGGCCTTGCCCTGCCCCGTGGGGTCCGTGGTCCTGTCTTCCCTTATGTGGGGCAGGAGACTGAGGCACAGGGCCGCTGAGTGGCTTGGGGAAGGTGACGCGACCTCATGGCTCGTTCCGAACACCATGGAGACTCACTCCTGATACTTTTGGAGCAGCAGGAACCAAGGGCACGTAATGAGATACACGCGTCAGCATCGTCGCCGACGAGACCGTGGTTCTGGGATCTGCATCCTCCGTCGGCGCCCCAGGGAAGGGGTCAGAGGGGCCGGGCCTCAGAGACACGCGCCGGCCCTCAGGAGTCTGTGTCTGCCGCTGGATTGTCGGGTGCTTGTCCCATGCCTGTACCACCTCCCACAGCCCAGCCGCAGGGCGGGAAATTCCACTCGTCTCCTGGTGCAGATGGTTATTGTGAAATGTCCGTTATTCGTGAAACCTTTTGCAAAGTTGTGCTGGGCGCTGGGGGGCAGCTAGTAGGGTTTGTTTCTGGGGCTTCGGGCCCTGGCTCTGGAGGAGGAGCTCAGAAGCCGTGCGGGGAGCCTGTTCAGTGAGTCCTCAGGGACCCACAGGGACGTGCATCCTGGGACACGGGGCGCTTCTCCTCCAGGATCCAGCAGCTCTTCCGCCCTGGAACGCGCCGGAGTCTGCGGCCAGCAGAAGTCACAGTGACGGCTCCTCCTGGGCTGTCACCTGCTGCCCAGGTGGGCAGGAAATGGGAGGAAATGGGGAGGCACACAGACGAGCTGTGTTCACAGGAAAAATATCGACAACACCACGTGCGTTTAGAAGGGTCAGAGGTCTGCAGCCCAGAAGCGAAGGGAGGAATGCCCCAGGCCTCCCGTGTGGGGTCCCTCATGCCCCCTTATTCCTGTGTCCTGGCCACGTAGCCCGGAGCTGACACCACCCCCAGCAGGGCCTCCAAGCTGGTCACCTCTCCAAACACTCCCGGTCCAGACACAGCGGACACTGTCTGCCCTCTGTGAGGATTCCCCGTAATCCCAGGAGAGGGGACGGCTCTGGGAACAGACTGGTGCAGGGCAGGAATGTCCTCCTTCCTCGTCTCTGGCCAACGTGCTCCGTGTGGTTTCAATGTCACTCAGTGCAAACTTGAGACCATTAATCAGCGCCTCCGTACCCGGGCTCACCACAGCGCATGCCGGGGTAATTATCTGTTTAACTTCTCCAGCTGCCAGTGCAGATGTCACCAGTGGTGTCTGGACAGGGAGGGCCTCCCACCGACGGGAAGCCAGAGCCCTGCAGGCGGAGCCCAGCTGAGACCCCATCGCGATCCTGCATTATGCCGCGGGGGTGGGGAAAGCGGGGCACGCTGCGCACGTGTCCAAGGCGGGGTTGGGAGCCGTGGAGACATCATTTACGTGACTTAATTTTGGAGGCTCACAGAGACAGACTGCCTCTTGTGGGCATGGCAGGCGCCGTCCTTCATCTGTCCCAGAAACCAGCGAGGCGTTCCGGGAAGGCGCATCCCTGACCCCAGCCCTCTGGCACTGCGGAGGGCGTCTCTGAGGAGCCCGTCCTTGGCTCGAACTGTCTACGACGGAGGCTGAGCCCCTGGGACGCTGACCTTCATCCTCCTGTGCCTCTGGGGCACGGGCCCCCTCCTTGACCCCTACGTTTGCATATACTTATATTTCCAGAATTTCTCAGATGTTCCCTGTGATTTCCTGCTGCCGAGAACCCCGAGCACGGGCTCCACCCCCGCGCGCCGAGACTACGTTTGGAGCGGAGCCGTTGCTGGTGTGCGTTTGGGGACGGATGTGGGTGAGCCTCTCACGGGGCACCTGGAAGGGCCCTGGGACGCGGCTGAAGACCCAGACTCGGCCTGCGAGCCCGTGGACGCCCGCATGTTGGCTTACCATGTGTCGCCCCACTGACCGGCTCCACACCCACGCTGAGGTGACCCTGGGGAGGCCTTTGCTTCCTTGTGTCCTTAGTGAGAGATGCAGGGACCAGGAGCGCAGCGAGGACTCCAGACGACATGACCAGTCCTCGCTGTTGCTGCTTGTTCTCCCGAGACCCTCCACCCCCAGCGCACGCTCCCCCGCGCCTGGGATGAGCACCAGCGACCGCTCACGGCAGCAGCCTTGGGGTCTCGGGCTTGGCTCGGGGAGGACATGGAAGCTTCTGGGGTAAGATAGCTGGGCTGGCGTACGTCCAGCCCCGGGCACCCGTGAGCTTTGTTCCTGGGGTGCTTCTCGGAATAGACAGTCATCCGTGCTCTGGACGGGACCGTCGGAGCCACCGGGGACAGAAGGAAATGCGCTCTTCGGTCGACGGAAGATTTTCCGTGTCTGTGCTCTGTCTGGGAGACAAGCACATGGTCCCCTTGCCTCAGGCCGCCTCCTGGTCTCCTCATCCTGTCATGGGCGGGCTCAGCCAGGCGACAACACCGTTCAGACCCCTAAAGGAGCCTTTCCAGAGTGGACAGCCCTTGGCCTGGCTTCCATGTGCTCTGAGACCCCTGTCCACGTGCCAGCAGATCCCCACATGTCAGAATGGCCACCAGTGCCTTCGCCATTCTTGTCTCTACGAGCCT
Organism: Eira barbara; assembly: GCA_020311275.1. Lineage (NCBI taxonomy): Eukaryota > Metazoa > Chordata > Mammalia > Carnivora > Mustelidae > Eira > Eira barbara. The sequence continues at coordinate 1,577,130 of JAHRIG010000038.1, forward strand.
TTTGGTTATTTATCCCTGAAACTTGGCAGCTCAGATCGCCACCACCTCCAGGACGCCCCAGAGCCTGGGTGTCTCAGCGTCTCTGTGTCTCTGCCTCAGCGTCTCCTCGTCACCTCAGCAGCCAGACCCCGCAGAGGAGACGGGCCTCCCCAGGGACCTCTTCCCTGGTCTTGCGGGACAGCAGGTGAAAGTCTCTCGGTTTCTTACCGCTCGGACTCGGCCCGACACAACTCCTCTTCCTTGGCATCCTGCTGGTCACGATCAAGTCTCAGAGCCGGCCCAGACTCCAGGGAGGGGCTGCCCAAGTCGTGGACACGGGGAGGTCCTATTCAGTGGGGGCCCAGGCGGGGGCCGTCCCCCAGATGCAGTAGGCCGGGCTGTCCTCTCGTCCAGGGACAGGTGGTGAGACCAGACTTACCCTGTAGACCCACCCTTCCTCCCGAAAGCCCTTTCCCAGGCGCCTGTCCGATGCGCGCTCCCTTGCTCTGGGTCCCCGGTCCCCGGAACATGCTGAAGTCACGGCTCAGTCCCAGGAGTCAGGCAGTGCCAGCCTTGGGTCCTCCCTGCACCTCCAGGTCTGACCTTGGTTCCTTTCCCCGACCGAGCTTGCTGCAGGGGTGGGTGCCTGCACATTCCCTCCTGAGCACGCTCCCAGGGACAGACCGTCACCACGCCTGTGAGGCCCCAAGCATGGTGCCCGGCAGGCCTGGGACGCGCTCAGCTGGCCCCGCCGTCCTCTCCGGCCCGGCTGTGTGTCAGCTCCACTGGGGGGGTCCTGGATGCACTCTCGGGCCCCCGGCCAGGCCCTGCCACTCTCATCCACCTCCCCTGGGTCCTCAGCCCTTGGCCTGAGTCCTGAAGTAAAGTAAACACTGTCCTTTCTGTTGTAGAAGCTGTTTCAGCATCTGCCACGAGCTGCGCAGAGGACACCGTTCAGAAGACGTGTGCTTGTTTGAACTTCGGACGTAAAGGTGAAGACATCCTTCCTCCTAAATTCAGCCCAAATCTTTGTACTTTGAACTCCAATCGGATGACACACAGGGCTCCTCCTTCGCGGGAGGAAAGAAAACCCTGCACTTGAGACCAGACTGATGATGCTGGCTTTCCTGTCTTTCTGCGATGTCTGCGGCTTGGGCAGCTCCGGAGAGACGTCTGAGAAGAGCGGCCACCATCCACTGGGTGGAGAGGCCGCTGGGTGTATGGGTCCGGTTCTGCACACCGACGGGACCCTGAAGACCACATCAGAGCCGTGATCCAGGTTCTCCGCAGGACACGATGGTGCTCGGGAGGGGAGGAGAGGCCGTCAGAGGAGGGGTGATGAAAGAGACCGCGTCTGTCTTGGCTTTATGGAGTTCAGCCGACAGGTGCGTGGCACAGACATGCCCAGAGTATTTTATTTGTTTGCTTATGAAATGGTGCTAAGTCCATGAAATCCTAACAAGAGCCCCAGGAGGTAGGAAGCATGATACGCGGTTCGCTATTTCACTCCAACCTCCATAAAAGCCCGTCATCACTGCCCCCACGTCACACAGTCCACGGCACGAGGTGAGGTACGGTCTTCGGACGTCATTTAGAGATGAGCAAACACACCACGAAACTCTGCGAGCCCCACGTGTCAGGTCAGCGGCAGCCAAAGGACACGGAGAGCGCCCACAGGTGCGGCCCTGACGGCTCCCTCCCACCGAGGTTGTGCCCGGGCATCCTGGGGGGGCAGCGGCCACCGGCTCTCCAGCACCCAGGCTCAGGACGAGGCCGTCCCCCGCCGTGCTGTTCTGATCAGACGCCGGTGGAAGCCCCAGGATTACCCTCCAAGGGGCGGGCGGTGAAGGATAAGTAAACGGTTGCTAAGTCCTCGTTCGTGCCACACAGGCGTTAAGGGAACTAAGTGAATCAACAGCCGTAAGTACCAAAGTCGAGTGAAAAACTAAGCTGTTCGTCTTAAAACAAGAGTGGGGCTGGTCCTTGCAGCTTGGCCCTGTGTCATGAAGCTGAGTGTAGGTCAGCCCCAAAGTGTGTCGTCTGGACGGCAGGCGGGCAGCATATGGAGGAAAGAAAGTAAGAGAGAGAGAGAGAGAGGGACCAAAATCGAGTCTACGCCATAAATCCTGGGACAACACAGCTAGGGTGCTGGTGTAGACAATGTGGATTGAGGTCACCCATTTTTGACGGGTGTCCTGAAAGCCTGTGTGAGCAGCGGTGTCCACAGAGGTCTGAGCTCGAGCAGGACCCAGCCCAGCCCCTGCAGGTAGAGGTGCGCTGCCGGAGCAGAGGCTCTGCCGCTGGAAGGGGCCACTACTGGAAGGGCCTGACTTCTTCCGAGAGAGGCCACAAGCTTCTGTGAGGTCGCCCAGAGTGCGGCCTGCAGGCAGGGCGGAGGCCGAGGGCTGCGGGCGGGGAGAGCAGGCAGAAGCCCACGGCCCTGGGTGCTTCGGGCACGGGGCGCAGAGCCTGGGAAGGCACAGGCTGCCCGCAGGGCTCAGGTGTCATGGGACCTCTCGGGGACTCACGGAGGAGGGTGAGGAGGGAGCTCAGGGGGCCTCCAGGCGGGGCAGGACAGGCCGATCCCAGACCGATCAGCACGGAAGTCGCTTCTGAGGAGCAACAGTCCCCCCAGATCCACGGCATTGATCTGCACTATGGAACTTTCCAGAAGCTGTGTCTTGCACATAGATAATGTCAGAAACAGACAGGGACTGTCCGGTGGATGTCAGGAAGTCCCGCTGCTCCCCTCGCCTCCTCAGCGGGTTTGGGAGAGGGTACGTGTGGTACGACGGGTGCGGAGCTGGAAGACGCCACGGGTCCTGGGGACCCCAGCACTTCTGGTCCCCAGCAATTCCTGATTAGAGCCTGTGGCCAGGACCCTGCCCCCGAGCATCACCTCTGTCCCCACAAGGAGGCCTCCCAGGTAAGCCACACATCGGCTCGGCCCCTGCCCCCGTGTTTGGGTGAGGGGTGACTAACAACCACCCCGAGGGGCTGAAACCTGGCCAGGGTCTTGGAGGCGACAGAAAAAACAAGCAAATTCCAGTGAGACCACCAAGCTTTCGAAAACATCAGCATTTATCGGCTACAGATTTTCTCCATCTTAAAGATTATTTTTAATTAAACTTCCCGTTTTTAGCTGAGTGTGGATTTAGGTGCAGCTGTGAGTGGTGTTATGAGGAGACCCCATGCACCTGTTACGTGGTTCCCCCAGCAGCCCCGGCTCAGAAGCTGAAGAGCCCCTCCCGGCCAGCTGTCGGCTCTGACCCCACTCCCAGTTGAAATTTTTTTTCTTTAAATCTTTGTCCTTCTAGGAAAATTAGGAGTGCTCACCGTAAAATTCATGCAGGCTTCTGGACGGCAAAGTAATGAGACACGAAAACACACTGAGTTAGAGCCACAGGGACCTAGAGAACTCTGAGGGTGCACACTCCGTCCCGTGGGGCTGACGGACACACGTTCCGCTTCCTGCAAACACCGTCGGGGAGAATGAACGATTTAACCACATGCAGGCACATTCCGGGGTTCGACTTCATGTAAAGCACAAGTACACAAAACTTACATGAAGTTAACGACGGACGGCAACAGGTCGTGAGGGAGAGGAAGGGAGAGCTCATCCGTCAAACATCAACAGGCAGGTCCTCACACTCTCAGTGCACGCGCAGTTACGGAGCCTCCGGGAACGGGATCTTAAAGAGTTGCCCACTTCCTCCTGTAAACAGTTGTCACATTATTGCATCAATAGGAAACACAGCAATTTCTCGGTGGGACCTATGAGAGAGGAGTTAGAGGGGAAGCTAAGGGAGCTTCCTTGTCCTGCTAAGTGACTCCAGAGTGGACACAAAGGCCATGTGACAAGGTTTCCTGCCACTCTTAGTGGTCGCAGATTGTGACTGGAGGGGGTTTGTGCGTCAGGTCATGAGGAAGTGGCAATGGACAGAGAGCAGAGCGAGGGATCCTGTAGGGGAGGTGGGTGGGGAGTGGGGGTGGGGTACGAGGGAGGCAGGGGGAGAGAGCACAATATTAGAAGAAGGGGACGTAAGGGCTCCTTCCCTGGTGTTACCCTGTGGAGACAAGGAGTTTCGGGTCCCTTGGGTCCCTGAGGACACACAAGTATTGTCACGGGTCCAGTAACACTTCCACGGCAAGGACGAACAACCCTCGGGAAAGGGGAATGTGTTCAGATCCTGGAAGTGTGGGGTGCGTCTCTGAAAGACAGGGGCTTCTAAGGATGCTGGGCGAAAGCCGTGCTGCTTCCCGCCTGTTTAATTGTGCTCTAAACGCAGCAGGGGGACCCCGAGGGCTCATGGCTGTTCCGAGCTAGAAGCAGAGATGGAGCTGCCCACACTTTCATCTGGAAGAAAGGATCTATGTTCTAACATGAGACCTGAGTGGTTCTGAATTATTTTGCTCAGTTGAATTTCAGTGATTCTAATATGCACGTTTGGCTCTTTGAGTTAATGTTTTGGAGCTGGGTGTGAACTCAGAAATTCCCTTTTCAGACTTCTTTCTGCACCAGCAGAGGCCAGCTCAGAAAGAGGTAGGAGCGTGTCTGGAGTCAGACTGGTGCGGAGCTGCACGGCGAGGAGCTGCACGTCGGACTCTCAGCCGCTGACTCAGATGCGTCCAACACGACGGACGGAAGAGGAGCCATAAACAGGACAAAATGACAAGGCAGCCATCCCAGGGCCCTGGCAGTGAGCCAGGCCCATCCGGAAAGCTACGATACACGCGTTCACGTCCGACCGCAGAGCTCTGGGCAAGAGTGGTCGGTCCACGGTGTTCTTGCTTCTGTCCTCTGCTCCTAGCGGCTCTGCCGGTCTGTGAGATGTGGCAGGTCAGGGCTGGCCGTGAATCCCCAGCAGCCTCAGTGCTGGAGGGAGCCGCTCGGCTCGGCTTGGAGCAAAGGGTGAAAGATCCCCACCTGTTGGGGGTGTTGAAGTCAGCAGCAATAGGGGACCCTGAATTGGGACGGCCGCTCTTCTATCTGAGACGCTCTTCTGTCTGTCTCTTGCTGGCTGGAGCAAGAGACAGCCTGGCCGGAAACTCAACAGGCAGATCAGGAAAGACCCAGCCCGACCTCCCCACGCATCCCCACCAGGAGCCGGTGGGAGGCACAGGGGAGACCTGCAAGGGCTTGCGGATCGTAGGAGTGGGGCAGCCTTGAGAGAATCCTGAACTCTGAATGCTCTGTTGAGCCCAGACACACGTCAACAAGCAGAGGGCGGGAACTTTGCCAGGCAAGGCATTTGAGCACGGGCGCTGACCACTGAGCAGGAGCAGGGACAACCCTGGGAAGCGAGGCTGAAAAAGGAACAACCGCGTAACAATGAAAACCCGGAGCAGGACTAACAAGACGCAGTCAGCTGCCAGCGGGGGGCGGAGGGGGGAGGGGATAAGACACTTTGTCCAGGCAAGATGCTAAATAAGCAACAAGAACAACAAGTTTGCAGGGAAACCAGAGTCAGAGTTGCTGCGGTCTCTTACTGAACAGATCCCATACGACTCTGCTGCCGGAGCCCGGGAAAGACATCACCAGAAAGGAGAACTGCCAACTTCCCTCAGGAAGACAGATGCAAAACTCAACAGGATTTTGGCAACACACAAAACCAAGTGATGGCCGAGTGGATCTAGTCCAAGAATACACGGTTGGTATAATATCTAAAAATGAATTAACAGAGTAAATCTTATTAATAGAATGAAGGACAAAAACCTACGTGATCATCTAGATAGGTACAGAAAAAGCTTTGGACAAATCCATTATCCATTTAGGGCAAAAACTCAACACACAGGAATAGAAGAGAACTCGCTCACCCTGATAGAGGACATTTGCTAACAACTCTCAGCTCCCCTCACACATGATGCCAGAGTCTAAATGCTTTCCCCAACACTAGGACCCAGGCAAGAACAGCCACTCCTCGATTGGCTGCTCCTTAGAATGTGGAGGTTTGAGTCAGCACCATCACAACCACCACAAATTAGAGGCATCCATCCTGTATAGAGAAAATACCGAAATTTTCAGAGAAACTGCCAGAAATAATGACACAAGTTTACCAATGCTGTATAACATAAGACAATAAAGAATAAATTGTATTTTATATATGAACAATGAACAATCTGAAAATGAAATCAGGAAAACCAGTCCATTCACAATAGCATCGGAAGAATAAAATACTCCGCAGTAATTTTAACAAAGGAAGTGTAAGACCTCTAGCCTGAAAGGTGCACCCTACTGCTGCGTGAAATTAAAGAAGGAAGAAGTAAGCAAGGGTATTCCATGTTCATGGATGGGAAGACTTAATGTCATTAAGATGGCAGTCCTCCCTAAACTGATCTAGAGAATCCTACAATCCCTATCAAACTCTTTTTTTTAAATAGAAGCTGACTAGCAGATCCTGAATTTTATGGGGAAATGCAAAGGACATAAAATAATACAGTAATTTTGAAAAAAAAAAAAAAAGAACACAGACTTACTCTATCTTATACCAAAAAGTATTAGCAATGTATAAAGCTTTAGTAAACAAGGCACCTGGTATTGGCGTAAAGACAGGGATATTGGTCCGTTGAAGAGAACTGAGAGTCCAGAACTAAGCCCTTACATATATGGCCGATAGATTTTCAGTAAAGCTATGAAGGCAATTCAGAGGAAAAAGACAAATCTTTTCAACAAATGGTGCTGGGATGTTTCTATATTCACACGCAAAAAAAAAAAAAAAAAGAAAAAGAATAAAATAATATGTTCTTATCTCTAGCCATAATCATAAGCTTAATGCATGAAAAAAAAACCCATAGAAATTCTAGAATAAAATACAGGATATATTCCCTCTGACCTTTTGTCAAGCAAAGAATTCTAAACAAAGGGTGATCCATGAAAGAGCAGTGGCTAAGCGTGACCTTATTTAAGTTAAATACCTTTGTACTTTAGAAGACACTATTAAGATAATGAAGGAACATGACAGACACTGGAGAAAATAGGTATAAATCGTGATTCTGATAAGGAGAGTTTGCATCCTAAATACATAAAGAGTTCTTACGACTCAATGAAACAAACAAGTTGATTGAAAAAACAAGTGACCAGAAGGTTTAAGTAGCTGTTTCACTGAAGAGAATGTCCAGCGGCTGCAAAATACCTGAGAAGAAGCTCCACTCGATTCATCTTCAGGAAAACACAAATCAAAATCAGGAGGGCTGCGGAGCGCCAAGCGTTGGCGGACATGAGCAGAAACGCACCCGCCAGAAAGCGCGACTGGCACTGAACCCCACGGGGCACTTTCAAAGAGGTCGACATGGCCCCCAAATCCACCCCAAGACAGCGTCTGCAGGGAAGAGGGCACAGGTGGGGGTGTTTCGTGGCACAAGAGTCCATCATTTGTCCAAATTGGAACAGCCTGGCTGTCTGTAATGCGGTGAGTAAAGTGCTATGTCCACATCACAGAAGCGTATTTAGGCACAGAAAGGCCCGAAGCGCAGATTTATGCCAGACCTCGAAGCCGTGAAGGTGTGCAGAGGAAGCTGGACACGGGATTCCTCCGTGTGTGATGCCGTCGCCACTGCCTCTGCAGAGACGAAGGACAAGTGTTCTTTTGGGACGGGGGATGGGATCTGGGATCCACTGGGAACAGGTATGAGGGAACATCGTGAAGGGATGAAAATGTCCTAAAACTGGTTTGTGGTGATGGTGTGCACATCTGTAAGTTTGCTAAAGATCAGTGTGTTGTGCACTTTTACTGCTGAATGTCGAGGGGTTCAGATTACGCATCTATCAAGTTGTCCAGACAACACCGTGCCTTCTCCACCCAGGGAGGTGGGCACAGGTGCCCTCCAGCTGCTCTCGGCTCTGTGACGGCCCCGCATTGTGGCAGCACTCCACCGTGTGAGCAGTCTCGGCCTCTAGGACGACCTTCCTGCCCGGTCTTCTGGTGTGACATCAGCCTGACCGTTCTCACGACCTGAGACCTCTGATGGACATTTGCCTCCTGGTCTCCTGTCTGCCCAGCTCGGGGGGCACCACACCCTCCCCTTCAGTTTCACTGACAACCCTCCTCTCACTACCCTTTTCTCTGCTTCCATATTCCCCTGTCCTCCAGGGAGGTCATGGGGCACACAATTCTCCCACGCTCAGGTGGGCACCCGGGGATCCTCTGGCTGGAGGCACAGGTTCTCAGGGTCCCACCAACCTGGTTCATCCAAACCAAGGGCCTGCAGCCTACAGTTCGTGTGTGAGCTGCCCTGTGCCCTGGCTACCAGGCCTCCTCCTCCCTGACAGGTGACCCGGAGCCAGGAGGGTGACTTCTCCAGAGGCAGGGCTCCCCTTGGAGTTTGAGCAAACTCTTGGGGGCAGGACGGCACCAGAGAAAGAGTGTAGCTGCTGAACTTGTGTCCTGAATTTGAAGCCTCAAAAATGTAATGAAATCAGCAGCCACCAGAGGAATTGAGAAGCCGGCAAAGCTGATGGCTGGCCGATCTGGGAGGCACTTTTGACAACACCTGCTACGGCAGACAGGACGGGCATCCATTCCTGCCGCGGCTGAAGCACTCTTTGCTTGGGACCGTGCCTGGAGAGCCGGAATATTAATGCAGGACACCAGGCAGTGACATCTCGAAGACATTCAGCCAAGACTCTCCTCAGGGTCTGCGTTCAGCTCACGGCACATCCTTACGGTGGAGCCATCGCTGCGGGTGGTCTGAGCGGCTGGACCTTTAGAAGAGAACGAAGGCGTTTCTTTTTTTCTAAATATTGAAAATACTTCAAAACTCCAACTGCACAAGAGCTCAAATTCTTCACCCGGATTCCCCCAGGGCGGCTCTTGACCATTTCTAGTATTTAAATTGAATCTTCAAACATCGCAATTGTTGGCTCTCCCCTTCAAATTTAATACATTTTGTAAAAGCTGCATTCGCAGAATACAGATTCCAAAGAGACGGATTTTCAAAGCTCACGATTCGGCTAAGTCTAGACAGTGCGATATTTTGACCGAGAAGCATTAACATGCATTTGTACATTCTGAGAGCAGCTCATTTTTCTTTCTGAAGCACATTTTAAAGAAAGTCATCTGTTGGGCAGAGCTCGGAAGTCTCCACCCGGCGGTGGGTCTGGACAGGCGGGAGGTCCGTGTGTCCATCCGGGAGCCGTGCTTCGGGTGGGTCTGACCCACCGAACGAGGGCGGCGTCCGTCTCCTGGGCTCCACGCCAGGCACTCTGAGCCGCGGCCGGCTTGTGTCGCTGACGGGCGGTCCTTGCCCCGATTTCCCCTTTGAGATTAACAACCACTAACACCTGAGCACGTCCGAGTACATTTGTCGATGCTTCCTGCTACGCTCCCTTTGAAACACCACAGCCAGGCACGGACACGTGTGCCGCCATCAGCTGGGCCCCCCCTTTTTTTTTGTGGGCAGTCAGGTTGGGGGTCCTGAGCAGGACAACTTGGTGGAGTCAGGGCCTAGGAGGGAGCAGCAGTCCCCAAGGAAGCTTGGGCAGTCCTAGGTCCCTGGGCAAGGCCCCAAAGAACCTCCCAGATTCTCGTGGAAGCCCCTGAGCCAGCTAAGGAGGGGAAGGGAGGCGTGGGTGCCTGAAGGGAAGGAAGCAGGTAACCAGGAGGCCCAAGAGGCCTAGGCCCCTCAAAACTGCTCCTGGTGGGGAGGCTGCTGCTCGGGCTGCTTTCTCTAAGGAGAATCGCACTTCACGGAAGTAACAGAGCCCTTGGTGCGACCTAGCCACATTAGGGTTAAAAATTAGCACCGAGGCTAAGTCGCTTCCGCACGTTCCTGGTTGAGTAAGGGAAATCATCTGGGGACACTTTGTCCAACTTCTTTAAAATCAGAAACTTAAATGTGTAAAAAATATGGCCTGATTTAGGAAACTTAATATTCACAGATCCAAATTCACGGTTAGAAAGCATCCGCTTCGCTCGATAGGAAGACACTTTGGTTTGATCCAGATACGATGGAACAGAAGCAACTCGAAGGGAACAATGTATCTATTTAAGAAAATAAAAGACTTTAAGCCTTTGGCGACATCGAGCGTGGACATGACCCTGGGCTATGCAGAGCCCTGGTAATGAGTTTGGGGGATGGAGAGCTACTGACTGCTGGAAAATTCCATGGGCTGGGGGCTCTCCCCGGGAGGCCTCTGGAGCACAGGAGGTTGGGAAGTCTGCTGTCTACTGAACATCTCCCGGTTCTCGGGGCCTGGACCCTGGGCAGCCCTGCAGTGGGGGGTCCAGGGAACAGGACCAGAATTTTCCAGTCGCAGGCCAAATGCCTCTGCCAGTGCTGCTGACCAGAAAAGGGAGCCCCAAGGCTGCTGTGGGCCGAGAAGGAGGCGCGGCTCTGCCCCACCACCTGGTCCTGGGCCTGTTCCTCTGGGCAGCAGGGCCCAGAGCGCCTGCCTCACCGGATTTCGGTGAGAAGTAAATGAAGGGCTGGGCGGAGCCTGCGCACCGTAAGTCAGGCAGCTTCCGTCCCGGGAAGAAGGGGCATTTTGCTGCTCTTACTTCATGCTCCAGCCCTGGCCCCTCCCTCCAACTTCCTGTGCCTCCTACTCCTCTGGGTGCCTCAGGACCAGCCATTTATGATGGTTGATGACTCCCAGGCAACTTGCCTTATTCTCTGGGATCCACTGCCCATTCCAGAAACGGCTCGGCCCACAGACGCAATCAGGGCTCTGCTTCCCTCTCTCTCCAATGAGCATCTACACTCAGTGGACACTGACCTGGCATTTTCTCTTGCAGAGGTTCTCTGTGCACCTGTGTGTGCATGCCTGGGTGCACAGGATGCATGTATACCTGTGCGCACACGCAGGGGGCATGCACGTGCATGTGTGTAAGGTGCACGTGCATGTGTGTGCACGCATGTGTGTCCCCATCCCTGTGTGTGCATGTGCATGCATGTACAGCGGTGTGCACAGACATGGTGTGTACACGTGTGTGCGTGTGTATATGTGCACATGTGTGTGCATGTGTAGGTATATGTGTGCATGCATGTGTGTCCCCGTGCATGCATGTACAGTGGTGTGCACAGGCATGGTGTATACACATGTGCACACGTGTATATGTGCATGTGTGTGTGCGTGTACAGGTATATGTGTGCATGCATGTGCAGGCTGCATGACTGTGCATGGGTGCATGTGTCATTGTGCATACATGCATGTGTGCATCCCCGTGCATCCCTGTGTGCACACATGTGCATGCACATACATCCCTGGGCATGCATACATGCGCGTGTGCACGTGTGTGTGTGCATGTCTTGTGTTCCGGCATGTCAGTGTTGGAGGACTGGGCTAGCCATTTACGGAACTGCCTCACAGAAGGTTCTGCGCCCACATTTGCAGAACTTACTCCCACCAGCTGGGGGCTACCTTTGCCTGCAGGGACCCCGCAGGTTGAGGGGTGCTATCTGGAGGAGACCGTATGCACATTACAGAGCGCACAGCTGAGGAGCCACAGGGAACCCAAGGGCAGGAGACCTCTGGAGGTCCCAGCACGCCCAGATGCAGTGGTCCTGTGGTCGACATTCCTGCCCCAAGGATGGTACCTGTTTCTTGAAGTCAGGTTGTGTGGATCCAAAGGGATGACCAGAAATGTAAATGTTTTTTTTTTTCAGAAATGTAAAATTTAATATGTTCTCTCTGAGGGACATTTTCCCTGTGAGTCTGAAAGGTCACTTGGCACCACTGTTTCCTGTGAGCTGGCTTCCCGTGGTTTGTATGACGTAGTCCAGATCTCGCTGGCTCGTTGTGTACATCCCCACTTCCACTTTATTTTTTAGAAAACAGACACTTTCCAGAGAATTTGGCAATGCCAGCTTCTGAAGGATGTTGAGCTCTCCTTTTCATCATATTCCATAATAAGACATAAAATTAAAATAACTAACTGAATTCTCAATGCTGCACCCAGCTCACGTTATTTTCAAGGATCTCAGCGCTCAGTGCCAGTGTTTAAATATAGACTTTTAAAAAAATGTGCCTGGTGGAGTGTGAATGTGTATTAGTCGTGCACTGGGACGGAGCTTTGTGCCGTGACGGTGAAGTCCCTGTGCTGTGAGAGCCGTTACCAGGGGACACGCAGTGTGCTTTTCAAGAGGGGACATAACAAGCACAATGGGATTTGGAGAAGGAGCTGAGCTCGTGCTGCAGCCCCAGTCCCCTTAGCTCAGCCACAGAGAGCATCTTGGGCACAGTCGGTGCAGGCACGATGTATCTCTGTGGTCCTGGCATGAGACTTACTGAAATAAGCTGTAAAACTGGTCCGAAGCTTCCTGTGGGTTTGTGGTGTTTAAATGAACACACGGGTTGTATTAAAACCTCTGTTTGGAAGTCAGTGAACTCTTTTCCTTAGTGGATCTGCAACGTCGCAGAGATGGAGACGCAGGTTGCAGCACCGGTGTTCTGTCATCTCGGCAGCCCTACGCCACTGGCCAGCAAACCTTGCGGTCCAAGGGATGACGAGCTGTCCCCTCCCAGGTGCAGAAGCTGGGGCCCAGGTTTGGGGAGAGGGAGCGGGGCCGGGACCCTTCAGGGTGGTGGGGTGCCCAGGTCTGTGGGCTCCGGACTCCAGCGACGGTCTCAACCCCACCTTCCCCTCCTTCCCCGATGTGCCACACCCCCTTTCCCACCGCTTGAGAAAAAGAAACAATATAAAACATTGAATTTTCATCATCTTATCGAAAACTCTTCTATCTTTGTATCATGCTATCTATCTTGATTATTTTTTTGGTCTAACTTATACAGCCTGAATCTCCAAAATGTGCCTTTGCCAGCTGGCAGGGTGACACTGAGCCATGCGTCACGAGGCAGCATTGCTACTAACCAACCAGCGGCGGTTACAGATGGCGGTGGGGGCTCGTAGAGACCCGGGCAGGCAAATTATATCGAATCCAAGGTTTTAATGGTCCCTCCTTTTTAGGTGTTGAAAATGACAGAATATCAACCCATGTGTTCTCTAATTCTAAAGACTAATAATGCCGGAAGGTTTTGTTTTCTCATTAAAGATGAATGGTGTTGACACTTAAGAAGATCACTTCCAACAGGTCCTTGGGACATCACTCTGGTCATTATTAAAAATATTTTCAGGCTCATTGCAGCCCGGCCACTGCTGTCTGGTTGCGCAGTTCCGGGGAGAGAGCAATCTCGTGAGCCCGTTCCTGTCTTGCTGGTGTCGCCTCGGGATGTCCATTCTGGAATCTGGCCTCGTGGGGCAGACGTGAGAAGCTAGGCAAGGAGGGCCAGGGCTGCTGTTCCGGTGCCCATTTCCATGCTTCCGGGAGCTCCGTCCTGTCCCAGGAAGCCTGGTGACCTGCTCTTTCCCCGGGAGTCATGCCACTCCCGAGACGGGCCTTCTCGCGCTCCAGCTCCAGCCCGAGCGGATCTGTCTGGCTATGCTGCGACCCCCTGAGCATGAGATTCCCAAGAGATCTCAAAGGTCCAAGTCCTAAGTTGAAGGGCGACGGCATTATTCGCCTTAGAGATGTTTATGCAACGACGCAGTATAACCAGGTTTCAAGAACCAAGCCTGTTTTAATTGCTGCCCCAGAGGCTCTGGACATCACACACGAAGGAGGGGAGCCCTGGCCTCCTTCTCATCCCTCTGGCTGCGTGCCGGCTCCGCTGAGTCTGCTCGTGCCTCTGAGGGTTGCGGCAGCTACAACATGGCAGACATAACCCCAGGCACGGACAGAGGGACAGACAGCCCCGGCGGCTGACCCATCGCACCCACCCACCCCGTCCCTGCCCCATGCTCCCCACCCTCCTGAGTGCTGACGCATCGGGCCTCAGTTCCCATCAGACGCGGCCTCCGTGCTTCGTGGGTCTTGGATCTCCCCCGATCTACCCAAAGAGCCGGAAACCTGAGCTTCCCCTTCCTTCCCTCTCTGGAGACAGTCCTTCCCTCCCCCGTCCCTCCCCCAGTTCAGCACAGATTCTCCTTGCACTACCCAAGGGCACGCCTCCGTCGCTCACAGGCGCGTGGGGTCACAGAGAACTTCGCGGGCTGGGCCTCCCATAGGGGCTCCCCGGGCTCCTCTTGTCACTTCCCTGAAAGCCTCCAGCTTGGGGCCAGCGAGAGGGCAAAGGCCAGTCAGTGCTGGGAGAGGACATGGCCATTCTGTGGTTTTGCCGTTCACCCCCGGGTGGCCTTGAGCTCGGCCAGGCAGGCTGGTGTCCCAGCTCCCAGGAGATGACAGGCAGAGACAGCGTCTGCAGCCTAGCGTCCCTCCCGCCTGAGGAGGGCCAGGTGGGCTCTGCCTGCACCCCTGGCCTGTCCCTGCCCTGCCCCCAGTGCACCCTGGAGGAAGCCCCTCCCTCCCTGCAGGTGTCCTGGGAACTGAACACGCCCCAGACTGAAATCTCCTCCCCAGAGGTCATGTCTGACCAGTCCCTTCTGTGAAAAGTGAGCATTTTCTCTGTTCCAAAGACCCGTGACAGGTGTGCAAATGATGAAGGGGGATGTGGCCGCCTCGAAGCCCACCGTGTGTGGGTGGGCGGGGGAAGGGGAGGAGCAGGGAGAGAGGAAGGAGAGGAGGGGGGGAGGAGCAGGTGGGAGCAGAGAGGAGACTCAGTGCGGACAACAGGAGGCGCCAGCCTTCTGCGGCGGGAGCCCTGGCCACCCCGTGAATATAGGACACAGGCATCCGGGCCACGAGGTCCCCTCCAATGCTACGGTTCTAACGGCCCCGGGGAGAAATGAAGGGACACGTGTGGGCGTGTGCGAACTCAGGATGGTCCATGTCCAGCCATCCGCGCCCCGTCGCAGCCCCGCGGGACCGGGATGGAGCAGACGCTCGGGCAGGACCGGTGGGGAGGACGGAGGCCCCCCGTCGGGCTCCCGCCCGAGCGGCCGGCCCCCCCCCCCTGCTTGGGGACTTTTAGAAACGAAGCCACACAGAATCCATTTTCTAAAATCTTCCACTTTGTGTGAAAAGGTACAATTAAGAGTTTTAATTAGTTCGCGTGGGGCTGCAGGTGCGTGTCATTAGCGCCATCGCAAGCCCCCGCTGGAACGTGTGGGTGAGGAGCTTCCTCCTGCATTGGGTCTGATCGAGGAGAGACGGTGAACTCTTTCCAATTTAAAGTTGGACTTCAAGTCATGAGACGGGCTACATTTGTTTTTAATATGAGGAGTGAGAGCCTGGTGTTTGCGGATCAGACTGGGGCTCTGATAATGAGTTGTGGGAGTCGGCAGCTCCACCGGCAGGTGCTGGGAAAAATCAGGCCGGAAAGAGGCGAAAGCAGCTGCAGTGTGGCCAGGACACCCGGAGCTGCTCAGAGGACACTTGATTCCATGCTGTGTGTGTCCACAGCGGGTAAAGCTTCGGGCGCTCTCCTTCGGACGGGGGGCAGCGGGTGTGGACCTTGCCTCTAGTGCCCGCCGCAGCATCCGAGCTCTAGGACAAGCTGATCTGGAGAGCTCGGTGCTCGAGCAGCCTGCTCCCAGGAAGAGGGTCCGTGTCCATCCTGGGATGCTTTCCAAACCGGGGCCCCAAAGACAGGGAGGGGCTCCTTTCCACCGGTCCCTCCAGGCTGCCTGTGTGTCCTGAGTGCACATCGGAGATCTCCCTCACTCTCCTCCTTCCGTCTCTCCCTCTCGCATACAGAGGCACACATATATGTGCACACATAAGGAAATCAGGGAATGGATACATTCTAATTTGAAAAATGTATGTAGCTAAATGTAGCTAAATGTACAAAAAGGGATTTTAGAGTTAAAAGCATGAATTGAAATGATTTTCTGTTTCCTTTCCTGTCTCTGTTTTCAGTCTCCATAAGGAACGGCGCGGGGCAGTGGGGGGGGGGGCGTCCATGGGGACACGGGCAGCTCGTCTGTTGGTGCTCAAACCCGGGAACACTGCTCCCAGCCTGGAGGGGAAGGGAGCAGCCCATGGGGATCAGGCTCCTCGCAGCTCTGTGCCCCACCTCCAGGCCATGGGGCACCCTCCCCTCCCCTCCCCTCCCTTCGCCTCCTCCCATCCTCCCTCCCAGCATGGGTGACTCAGCAGCTGTCCCCAGGGCCTCAGTGCCTTCCTGGGATCCTGTTCTGGATACGTCTAAGGCAGGATGGAAATGTCCAGCGACAGATGGCATTGTAGCTGGTTAGGTGACACTGGGAGCACAAAGAAAGGGATCTCTCACTGGAGAGTGAGCAGGCTGCACCTGCAAACCCACTGGAAAGTCTGGCCGGGGGCGCTGGTCGGCCCTGGCGGTGTCAGGGAGCAGTCAGCGATGTGATTTGGGGGCCTAGTGCAAACTGACAACGCGAGGTTCCTTGTTCAAAGTTATTTAGGTTTTCGGAACGGCAGGAGGGGCCACTCATTCCACCAACCATAAGCACTTCAGAGCCCAGGGCCCCAGTCCACGGCGAGCACCACGCGGCAGGGCCCACGGACAGGACTGAGACCACGTCCCAGCCTGGGGCGGCCTGTGGGGGGGGGCGTCCCCGTCAGGCTCCATCCTCCCGCCCAGCTTCACCCCTCGACAGGAGGACATGAGACGTGCCGAGTCTCCACAGACTGCAGAGCGAGTGCCTCCGACCGCCCCACACAGACACCGGCTCGGATGCCCGGCAATCCTGCCCTCTCCCTGGTGGCTGACCCGCAGGATCCTCCGGGATCCGCCTCCCAGAGCCCCTGCCGGCAGGAGTCTGTGATTTTCTACTTTTGAGGGCGGAATCTGTGGGCTGAAATCTTGTGTGCGTTTCACGCGTCCTAATTCACACTCGGTTTGTCTGTAGCAAAACTCAGAAGGCAGGTCCATGTGGACCGTCCGTGTCCCATTTTGAAATTCACCGCATGTTCAGCTGGCTTTCGATTAAAAATATCTCGTTAGCATCTCACTGCGTGAAGTCATAGATCAAGAGTGTTCCAACACCTTAACACGCTAGAAACACGTTGCTGGGGGCTGCTTCCCAGAGCAGCGCACACACGGGGCCGTACGTGCTGCTCTCATTAATCAGACGCGACTCTGAAGGAATTGAGGGGCTGGGTACTGTTTTGTGCTGAGCACACGAAGTCATGGTCGTCGGTTTGCCGCTTGCTTTCTGATGCTGCTGAGATCGGACCCCTGCGCGACCAAGGCAAACCCTTGGATCTTTCTCTCAAGGTATATGGTTCCCACTTGAGGATATTTTTTGCTATTTTATACATAATTTGGGGGCAAGACACGTACATGAAGGAGGCAGGTGCACGTAGACCACAGGATTACCCACATTCACTCCGGTGAATGTCCCAGAAAGCTGTGTCCTACTGCCCTCTGCACCAAACAGACAGCACAGCTGGGTGGTCAGCCTCACTGTGCTGTATCCAGGTGACGGCCCAGGTGGGCTTGGTCAGCAGGTGAGTGTCCCGGTCTGGGGCTTGTCCCCTTCCGGAAGGAGCCTTTGGTCCCACAGGCCTGCACCTGACTCCTCACAGTGCTGGTCCACAGGCTGTGCTCACAGCCAAAGTTTTTTGAGATAACCAAAAAGGGGCCTGGGCTCTGGAGCCTTGCAGCTGAAGCCTTTTTACAAATACTTAGAAACGCCCAAGCTCTGAGGTATTCGGGGGAGGAAGTGCCCTTCTTTGGCTGCGGTGAAGTATGACGTCAGAGCCCAGCGTGGGAAAGTTTCCCGGCGTCTGCCTTGGTCCTCAGGAGGGCGGCGGTCAGGAGATGGGCCAGGAACCCACAGGCTGGGAAAGTTCGTGAGCCTCCCCCAAGCCAGTCTTTGCTGTCCCCATGTCAAACTCGTCCGTGGAAGAAGCCGGAGGCCGTGGAATAAGCCAGAGCCCCAGGGGCTGGCGCCAGGCACAGACAGGGGTGCAGGCGGAGAGGGTCCCAAGGTCCGGGCTAGGCTGGGCCGAGGAGCTCAGCCTGCGACAGGCTTCAAACCAGTGACTTGGGAGCGTTGGAAGGATCTGAACTCCCCAATCTCGCCAGTTTCCCCGAGGAACGTGGCCATTTGAAACACCTAAAACGATGCAATTTGGCCCAGGAAATCTCCCACACTTGGCAGGATGTCCAGGAGGACTGGGAGCGGCGCTGCAGACCCTCACGGCTGCCGGACGTAAAGGCACCGCCTGGCCCTGCTGGGTCTCGGCAGAGACTCTGGACGGGAGCCCCTCGCCCAGAGCCAGGCCTTCAGTGAGCAGAGGAGGTGACCACCGTGAGGAGGGGGAGCGGCTTGCCTCCCTGCGGGGCTGAGGTTCCCGTCCTCCCCACCCCCTCCCCACCCTCTCCGCACCTCCCCATCCCACTCAGGGAGAGCCCAGGAGGAGACGGGGCTGCTCAGCCGGGGGTGATCTTCCAGGAGCGGCGGGTGGGGGAACCGGCTTGGGAGGGATCGGGGCATGCCCGGGGCTGTGGGGTGTGGCGTGGAGGGTGGGGGGGCGGGATCCTCAGCCTTTTGTGCCCTGAGAATTTCCAAACTGCCATCGCTTAGACTGGAGTGTTACATTATAGCACTTGCAATGGGTTTTTTTCCCTTTCTTTCTTTCTTTCTCCGTCTCTTCCTTTCTTTCTGAAGACAGGTATCAACTTAAAAATGCTGGCAATCTTAGTGTTCTGCAAAATTCCTCTTCACGATGGAAATTAATCAAATATTGAGAAGCAAGCCTCGGGGTGACAGGCGCCCCCGGGTCTCCCGTGGGATGGACAGTGCTGCCCACAGCCATGGGCCCTTCCTCGAGCTTCCAGAGCTCCCCCCTCTTCCTCAGCTGCGTGTGCAGAATTAGCATCCACGGTCTGATGGAGCGTTACAAACGGAACGTTGGGAAGGCGTTTCAGCCAGAGCTCCCTTTACTGGGGCGTCTCAAACGGTAACCAGCCGTCCATTACAAGGCCTCCGGTGCGGCTCAGAGCCCGGCGGCTCTCGGAGAGGAGAAACCCATTTGCGAGAGAGCAGCACATGCACGGCAGGAGACAGTCACAGGCTCTGGGGCCTCTGAGCACGGTTCGCTGCCTTTTCCCGCCCTGGAAGCCGCCCCTTCCTCATCACGGCCGGCCGGGGCCTCAGGAGTCCTGCGATGGAGCCCGCCCGGCACAGCCCTGCGCCCCTGCCCCCGGAGGAGCCCTCTGCCGCCCAGACCTGCGGCAGAACCCTCCACTTTGGGTTCTGTTTTTTAAGATCTTATTTATTTATTTGACAGACAGAGATCACAAGTAGGCAGAGAGGCAGACAGAGAGACAGAGGGGGAAGCAGGCTCCCCGCTGAGCGGAGAGCCCGATGTGGGGCTCGATCCCAGGATGCCAGGATCATGACCTGAGCCGAAGGCAGAGGCTTTAACCCACGGAGCCACCCAGGCGCCCCTGGGTTCTGTTTTTTAAAGTAAAGGTTGAGGGGCGTCTGGGGGCTCAGTTGGTGAAGCATCTCCCTTCGGCTCAGGTCAGGATCCCACGGTCCTGGGATCGAGTCCCCCTCGGGAGCCTGCTTCTCCCTCTCCCTCTGCCGGCCGCTGTCCCTGCCCGTGCTCTCTCTCTGACAAATAAATAAATCAAATCTTTAAAATAAATCAGTAAGATAAAAGTTGAGTTCAGGCACTGTTCCCTCATAAGAAGACACATGGTCTTTTGAGGAAACAGCAGTTTCTGAAGAAACCCATAAGTAATCCATTTCTGCTGTTAATTAAGGCACAGGTGGGGTGGGCTGTGTGCGGGCTGTGTGCCCCTGCAGAGCCCTAGACCCTTCTCTGGTCCCCTGCGCTGTGTCAACATGAAGCAGCTGGGATGCGACGAGCGCACTGAGCGAGAACCCCAGTCCTCAGCTCCGGGGACCCTGCTCAGGCTCCCAAGGACAATGGGCCCCAGTCCATGTCCCCCACGGCACAGCGCACAGCCCTCTTCCAGTCCAATGACAGCAGTGTCCAGAGCATCCCCCTAAGTAACGTGTCTTTTTCTTAAAAAGAAAAAAAAAAAAACCCCAACAACAATAAACCGGGAATTCTTGGCATTTAGTCCAGTTCCCACTTCTGGGACAACATTCATCGTTCATCTTGTGCAACAGAGAGACTCAAAACACTTAAAACACGCGTATGCACTGGTATTTGGAGAGATGCCTTGGGCCTACGGAGGTCCGATCCCCTTGTCACACTTTTTCTACTTATGTTCTGGAAAAAGGAACAGCTGGCTGAGTTTCTTCACATCTTGCTGACTGATGTCAAAAAACAGTAATATTCCGTGGCCGCTGGGTCTATCCCAGCCCCTGGGGCTTCGGTCCCAGTTCCAGGGATGCCGGAGCCGTAATGACTTCCCGGATCTCTCAGGATTCTGTAACCCATCTTTCTCATGAAACCTGCTGTGTTTAATAATTCATCTTCAAGCAGCGTATAGTCAAGATCCTTTAACAAGACAGACCTGCTGCTTTCTCTTTTCCTACCAGAAAACCTGCTTTTCACAATCTTCTTGAGATTCCTTGTAATCCACGTGGAATTAAAAACTGAGGTCAGACAGTTCAGAAGGAAACCTTGTATAATGGTTGTGACTCCTGCTTAAAACTGGACATCACAATCCTGTCGACAGGATCTTAGCACCGTCTTGAAATGTGAGCCTCTAGTTGACTGTCCCAGCCCCTTCCTTTCTGGGGAACTAGAATATACACACGTGGACGCACATTTTTGAAAAAACTGTGATCAAGACTGAGTCGTCGAGTGCTTGTTCCCTACGAAGTTTCCAAACTCATACTACTGTGTTAGATCTCGACAGAACAGGTGCGAGGCTGAACCGCCCCCACGTTTCCGAGTGTGAGTTTCTCTTTCCACCATAAGCACGCGTCAGTCCTCACAGATTCACCAGGAGGCAGGCACCTGCGTGCGTGTGCTGCTCTCGCAAATGGGTTTCTCCATCCGTAGGCTTGTCGGCAGACCTTGGCTTTGGAGCCCCTCCTGGAAGATGCCGGTGGGCAGGGGCACAGGGAGCCACGACCTGCAGGCGAACATACATGTGGTTGCTCAGGTCCTGGAAGTGGGTCCGGGGAGAGGCTGCTTCTCAAAGCTGCCAGCCCCACCTCTCCCGCGGTCCTCAGTACAGGGGCCCCGGGGGTGACCACCGGTGAGGACAACCACACGGTGTGATGGGCTTTGGGGCCCGAGAGGAGGACACTAACCCAAACTGGCCAAGCCTGTGAGCTCTCAGGCTGGAGTTCCCTCATCTACCAATGTGGACTCGCTGACTTGGGCCACGTTTTAAATACCTTGTGCCCAGACCTTTATGTTGGGATGGAAGGATGTGCTCCTGGTCCCCTAGCACTTTCTCATTCGAAGAGTAAATTTGCAGTCGCTCCTGACACTCTGACTTGAAAATGCAGCTCTGGCTTCCCAGTCAGCTTGCGAGAGGAACCAGACCCTGCTCAGCTCCCGCACACGCCCCACTCAGCACTGCCGCATCCCCCGTGCGTGACCCGCCCTCCTTGCCTCATGCTTCCCAGATCCAGACGGGTGCCAGCTGGTCTCCTGGGGATGAGGCCTGTGGCCCCGAGCAGGCAGAGCACCCAGATCAGGGAGTTTTGCCAAATGTAACGGTTCTGCCCAACAGGACGTTTCTCCGACTTCAGGGGCAGGACAGGTTCTGTGTTCTCAGTACCTGCCGATCTCCTGCTGTGGCCCTGGGACGTCGATGGCGTGTGAGACAGCCTGGGGCACACAGCTTCCTGACACTCTGCTCCCAACTCTGGGTGGACAAACAGCGAAAACTAGCCTGGCTGCCTCCCCCTTGACCTTCTCCTCCTCGTCCCTGTTGCACTTGTCCATCCCAAGTGCGTCTGTGTGCTTGTCATCTCCCCGATGGGCCCCGCCTGCCTAGTCCCTCCTGGGACAGTCTCCGTGAGGGCTGACGTCTGCAGCTCCGTGCAGAGCTGGTGGGCACAGCAGGGACAGCGGGCTCAGTGTCCCGGGCCCTGTGAGCTACCCTGGCTGGGAGATCTGGGCTCCCTGGTGGTCACCACCCAACAAGCAAGGTCTTTGGGGCAGAAACAGGCCAGTCAGCTGATTCCTAATAAACTGTGATGTGATTTACCTGTCCTGAGCCCGAGTGCCTTGTCCCTGGTACACAACCTTTTTTGAAAAAAATAGGCTTCCATGTTCTCAGTTCCGTTTTTAGTTTAGACTGGATCATTTCTGATAATCGACAATCTTAATCGACTGTGTTCACATGCAAATACTTAGTTTAATAACATCATCCAATGACACAATTTCCCCTTTCCAACACACCTTGGCCTTTCTCGTTTTATGTACCTGAACGACGACTTCCCATTTAGGACGTGGGATGAAGTCAGGAGGACGCAGCCGTCTGGCGGGGTTCCAGGGCATGTGGCAGGATTGGGACGACTATAGGCTGCGCGGCTTTGGGTCCTGATGACAAGAACCACTCCGCTGCCTTTCTGAGCGTTGCGGTCCCGCGGGGCCTTCACACGACTCTCAGTGATGCCGCCAGGCCCAGCGACACTCGCCTCTCCGTCGAAGCCTTCCAGCGAGCCGGGGTCTCTCCCAGTTCCCCCCACAGTGGGGGCCGGCAGCCCTGCCTGGATCATGGCGATGCCTCCCAGCCCCCAGGCTTTGTCATTCTTACCGCGTCTGCTCTCCGCACGGGAGCCGCTGGAACTTTCTAAATGCACAGCTTCAATAACTCCTGGGCGGTCCCCAGTCCTCGCTGCGGCCCCTAGACAGGCCCACGTCAGGCTGGGCTCTTGCCGGCCCTCTTCAACCCCCCTCAGGACCCTTCCTTCCTTCCTCACTGAACGGGCGGCGCCGGATGTCTTTATGCCCCAAGAGAGCTCCGAGCTCTTCAGCCTTTGGGCTGCTGTCCCTGCTGTCCCTCTGCTTGGAACACTTCGGACTTTGCTCTTGTCCTGGAAAACCACGTCCTACCTCAGGGCTCAGACTCGCCGTCGCGTTCCCAGGGAGGAAGTGACGGACTCCCGACCCCTGGTTCAATCTGTCTGCTCCACCCCGGGGTGACTGGCTCTGTGTCCCGTCTTATTAATCAGTAATTATTTATTGGTTTGTCACCTCTCCTTGGCCGGGTGTGAGCTCTGTGGTGATGGGATCGTACCCCGTATCCCGCGCGCAGCCTGCTGTGTGAGCGCCGCATAAAGCTCAGTGGACGGATTGGCCCCTTACATGAGGACTTCTCGAAGAGGACGGGCGGAAAGTTCTCCTGCAGGTATGACCCAGAGCTCATCCCTTTGGGTTTTCTGGACTCTCTATTTGGTCAAGGCCATTTTGAAAGTCAGATTTCATGGGAAAGTTTCTTTAATCTACTTAATGACACGTTTCTCAAACTATTTATTAGCAAACATTAAAAAAATCAATTCTAGCCATTAAAAGGAAGGGTATTTAACGATATGTAGGGCTAATGATTTTCTAGTTTCAAAATATACTTAAAACACAGGAAATTATGCAGGCAGTCCTAGGAAGCGAGACATGTTTTCAGAGTCCTTCGACAGAACCTGGCTTCTCCTGGCAATGGCTGCAGGCACTCAGCCGACCTGCCGGGGCAGCCACGAAGGTAAATTTCTTACTTAGGGCTCACTAGCAAGAAGCAGATGTTGGTTCATCTAGGATTAGTGTCGCTCGTGGGCAGGGGCGAGCAGATGTGACACTGGCGTGGAGTGGCAGAGTGACCACGTCTATGAGGCTTGCCCTTTGTGTGATGGTGGAGGGATGGTTATGGGATTCTACAGGTGTTCCCCATCTCTGGCATAACGCAGTGGGCAGCTGTGACAGTCTGGGGGCTGGACAGTGCCCTTTATAATGCGTAGATGGTGTAAAGTAAGCATGATCTTGAAGTCACCTTTGTTTTCCAAGAAGTAGACCAGGTCACAGAACGGTCACTGACCTCTCTTCCCCTGGTGAATGATGGGGACGCATGTGACACCCTGACGCTTGTCCCGCACGACAACGGCTTCCGGGAATGACAGGCGTGTAGAGACATCTAACAGCGGCGGCCCCCGTCCAACTCTGTTCCCCGACAATCTCAGTTCTTTCGGCGGCAAGCCGGCAGTATTTCTTTTCCCGCTTGCGCTGCCTTCATATTCTATCTGATTATTTTGACTATCGGGCGGTGGTCCCAACTGCTCCAGTGTTCAGGTCCCGTTGATACTGTTTTCAAAATTCAAATTAAGACTAGATGTCAGCAGGCGTAGCATCTGCCTCCAGGCATTTGCTTGTCCCCGGCATTTCCAGATCACCCAAGAGCTTGCCTGGGCTGCGGAGGTGTCGTGGGGACAGCCCACCCGAGTCCCCCCGCGGGGCTTCTGTCTGCCTCTCCCGCTGATCCCAACAAGGTCAGCTTTGCGTTCCAAGTGGCGGGACACCCGGCTTCCCCAAGACAGTTGCTCGCCCGGGGAACACTGGACTTCCCGGAAGGCTCAGCTCGCGGGGCCGCTCCTCCTCTCCCACCCTCGTCTGGATGCACGGTCCTTCCCCATTTATCACAACCTCCTGCAAAGCACTACCCTCTCACTTGGAAAATGTTACTGGGGATTTATCTGCTTTTACATCGCAGCAGGTTATGAGCTAGAGAATTTGGACTGGGTGGTGTGCAGACGCATGCCCGTGCACGCATGGATGTGCCCCGCACACTTGCCAGCCCCGAGCTCTGTGGCTGGAGGAGATGCCGGCAGCGCTCACCTGAGTGACTGCACTGTGTCTCCTGACGCACTGGCTCTCACCTTAGTTTTCGTATTGATCTCCACGTTCAGGAAGTGAAACTTGCCCTTCCAAGTGAAGACTGTGTCTTAACCTTTCTTCCATCTTTGAATTCCCAGTACTTAATGCAATGTTTGGTTCAGAGCAGCCACTTAGTAAGGATTTGATGAAGCCATAAACACAGGTATCCACGTAAATATTGATACTCAGGTGAACGTAGAGCGATGGCTTCACCGCCAGCTGCCCTCTGGCAAACTCTGGAAACTAGAAACACACTTGTACAGTCTCACATAATAAGAACTTGTGTGCAGCATTTAATAAGATAAATTGCTTTGCCATGTAAAGAATGTATGGTGACTTTTCTGGGGGCGTGTCTGCTTTTGTCCCTTTTTCCACTACAATGAATGTGTATTTTCACTACTTATTATAAAATTTAGACCTTAGGAAATGCGACAAATATAAAAACAAAAAGTGACTTCAGACCGATGCTGATTATGAATGTAAATTAACATCCCGAATGCAATACCGGACCGTCCAGTGATGATGCGGCGACCCGGGAGCTCATCATGGGAGTTTCTGATGATGGTGGGAACGGGTTGGTACTGGGAAGAATTTCATCCACAACACGCCATCGGATGGATGTAACGGAGACGTACTGTGCGATGGCGTCAAGGAAAGCCAAAAGAATTTTATAGAAAACATCGGATTTTATGAAACTGATTCAGTTCCTAACTCGGGAAGACTTTTTTTTTTTTTTTTTTTAAGTGGGCTCCATGCCCAGTGTGGAGCCCAATATGGGGTTTGAACTCATGACGCTGAGCACAAGACCTGAGCCGAGACCAAGAGTCAGACACCTCACCGACTGAGCCCCCCGGTGCCGCAAGACTTCTTTTTTTAAACCAGAAAAGAAGAGCTACCGACCCCGCCAGCCAGTATGAGCAGAGTCTCCCAGGGTTTCCGGGAAAGCCCGGAGCGTGGTGACACGGTCCCGTCACCGCCGTTATTCACTGTCACTGCTCAGACCCCGGATGGTAGTTGCAGCATGAGCAGTGAAGGGTCCTGATATTAGAGGAGGCGGAGATACTAACAGGCCTTTAAGGTGGACCATACAGGACCTGATGGTCAGATAAAAATCACGTGGAGGCCAAGGGAGTTCGGTCACCGGCTGGTTAGAAGTAGGTACACACGGCCCGGAACGGCCAGGAGCCCGTGATGGCAGTTTGACGCAGGTTGTTGAAAACATTCCAATCGCACTGCAGTTTTCTTTACAACGGCGATCACGACAAATGCTTAGGAACGTACTTGTCAAGAAATGTGAACTCCTAAGCCAGGCAGAACTACGGAAAACAAGGAGGCCTAAACATCCGGTGTCAGAGGCGCCGTTGCCAAGCAGCCTGCGTAGACCGGGACCCTCTGCCCCCTCCGTTCCCCACCGCCCAGGCTTCCTTGTCATGGTTGTTTCCACACTCGCGGGCGGCCTGGTCTGGTCAGACTGGGTTCATGAGAGGAGAGACTATGTTTTTCTTATTCGCTGCGCTGAATGCCCCAAATCACATAGATACATGGTTGAATAAATTCATGGTTCAATGAATTTTTACCAATTTTGGTTGAAAAACCATGATTCTGAAAAAAAGCAGTTTTGCATTTCCATTCCGCTCGACTCATTCTGCTTGGTAAGTGTGTTCTGAGTCATCTACTTTCCACTGTGCCCCTCTGTGCGCAGTATTTTTACAATTAAAAGGTAATTTCTTTCAGACAAAAAGGACTTCTTAAAATATATCTGAAAATCGCTTATGATAAAGGGTCAGACAAAAACAAAGAGCGGGCTCCAAGCCGTCCCCACTGGGCGCCGGCTGTTAGGCTCTGGAGAGGGCTGACGGCGGACAGGTAAGGCGCGGGGCTGTCTGGTTCCAGCCGGCCCTATCCTCGAGGCAGGTGAGGAGTGGCCATACCCGGTAATGGGGGGAAATGAAGCTCTCAGACTGTATACACGATGAGACTTCAGTTTCGTTTAGATGTGTGGGAACATGTGTGTGAGTGTGTCTGTGGGTGTACGTGTGTGTTTTTGTGTCTGCGTGTGTGTCCGTGTGTTTGCAGGTGCAAGCGTCCGTGTGTCCACGTGGGGTGTTGATGTCACTGAATGGGCAGGTCCGCCCTCAGGAATCTTTCTCTGTTCCCAGCTCAGTGTTTCTGTGTCCACCTACTTGATTTCAAATTTGAGAACATCCTTGCGTGATGACCTCTTTGTGGTGGTTTTTCCTGGTCCACACTTTATGCTGCTGACATTTACGGGGCACACAGCACGTCCAAGGCATGGCAGGGGTCGCAGAGGTGACCCACCACCCAGGGGCCTCTGCCTGCAGAGCCGACTTCCACGGGGTTTAGGGGTCCCACATGCGTTTAAAGAGTGCAGGCACACGCAGGTCCCCGGAAGCCCTTCTGCACGAGCTGTTCTGCACCCCGGGCACCCCAGATGGGTTCACATCCCTCCCGGGGCCCTTCCCCCAGTCCTGCACCACGGGTCCCATTGCGCCAACCCCGACTTGTCTGGGAGGACGTGCAAATGCCCCGGGGAAGTTATCTGGAGACTTCGTCCCCAGGGGCTGGAAGGGGACCCCCGTGGTGGGGGCTAGACCCAGAGGAGTGAGCCCCTGAGTCAGAGCTGGTGGGATGATCTGCCTCCGTGGGGAGGCGCAGGAAGCAGGAGCCCGAGGAGAGCAGAGGGGGTCAGAGGCCATCAGGGGCCTGGCAGGAGCGGCTGGGGCAGCCACGGACCCGCTCAGTGAGCCGCAGACCAACCCCAGTCTCCCCGCCCACGCTATTTATGTGCAAACTCACTGGGCTTCTAAATGTTAACAATTAATTCTTGTGAAAACTCCTGGGGAAGCCTCTGGATAAAGCGGGTTCCGAACTCAACCTTCCAGGTCCTCAGAGGAAGGCAGAGGTGAGGCCCCGGAGGAAGGGAGTGTTGGGGGCGTGGGTGGTTCCCCTCCCGATCCCTTCCTGTGTTTCTCTGCCCGGCGCCCAGACGTCACGCTCTCGCACATTTACGATAATGTGGGTAAGAGTCAAAAAATAAAAAGTGGAATTGACATCTGAGTAGTTTACATCTGTTTCCCTCTCTCTCTGCCCGTCCTGGAGAAAGCGGGAGTTGAGAGAAGCAGGGACCTGAAGGGGGTCCTATCGTTCAAACCGCGATGGGGCACAGCGAGAGCCAGGGCTGCCCCAGATTGCCAAGGTCTCCGGGTGCCGGGCTGGGGGGACAGACAGGCGCTGGCGGAGGAGGAAGCGCATCCTCACTGAAGGCACCTCTGCTCCTCCGGGTTCGAGGCCTCGCACCAGCCCGCCTGCCCTGATGGCCAGGTCTCCGGGATACGCTTGCTTGCTGCGTCCCCCACAGCAACCCTGAGGGTGGACGGGGGCTGAGGGGGTCGAGCCTGGCGTCCAGGGAGAAGGACCGGGACACGGGGATAGTGTGGGACTGGGGCCGGCCAGGCAAGCCAGCCGGGGCGAGGCCGTTCTCACTGGCCAGAGCGTCCCCTCATCACCACCACAGTCAATTCCCTGAACGGACTTGGTGTGATCCAATTCCATGGAAGGGAAACAAACAGAAGAGTGACTTGTGTGTGAAGAAACAGGAATGGGATTCTGGGGGGGAAATGGCCTGATAATAGCTCAGAGTAGGCTTGTGGCGAACCAACTTAAATGTGTCCAAATTAATGTATATTCACTTCAAACACATCCCAACTAAACCAGCTATAACCGATTCTCGGGTTTTGAAATGATGAAGTCTACCACGGTGACACAGCTTTGAAGTCCGGAGACGACGGGGGATCTTTCTTTGTGTCGATCGCCTTTACGCATCCAGAGAAATGACCATGCGGAAGGCTTGCGATC
This sequence comes from Eira barbara, assembly GCA_020311275.1. Taxonomy (NCBI): domain Eukaryota; kingdom Metazoa; phylum Chordata; class Mammalia; order Carnivora; family Mustelidae; genus Eira; species Eira barbara. The sequence goes on from JAHRIG010000038.1 coordinate 1,605,612, forward strand.
ATCGAGAAATGTCTGTCTCGCTCACTCAACATTCCCAGAGCAGGACTGATCAGTCCATTGTGATTCCAATAAACATCAGAAAATCTGGCCATAGTTTGGGGTAGATTCAATCATCTACCTGTGCAACTGCTCCTCGCCTCAACTTTTCAGAGGAACCGACGGAGACGTCTGCCTGGATTTTTACTACTTACCAGACGCCGCCTCACAGGCAGCGCTCTGCAGAACGATTACCTGATTGTAGGTCTGAAGGATCCAGAGTGTCCTGGTGAGAACGTGTCCTCTACTCAGAAACGGAGAAGACAGGGTGTTCTGTTGTTGGAGCGGAGAGCAGACGGCACACCCCCGACCCCGCCACCCGATTGGGGTCAACATCGCCGCCGGTCCCGGTGTCTTTTCCTACCAGAGAAGAACCAGACACAGCCCTGCGTCTCCCCGTAGACGGGTGAACGCCAGGTGCCCTGGGCAGCAGACTTTCCAGTGGGAGTGCGCACACCCAGGTGATGAGCTAGAGAGTGGACCAAGGGCTGAGTTTTCCGTTTGGGGTTTTCTAACGTTATGGTGATGGACCCGGGCAGGAAAGCTACAGAACGGGGTAGAGGTGAGTCGGTTCAGGGGAAGCATCGGGCCCAGGCTGGTCTATACCGCCTGCATTTGCACGCGTGCTTCGCCATCCCGTGGGCACTAGCCCGGCAGCCGCTCGCCTCCTCTGCGCTTTACTCCTGTCACCTGCAGAACGGGCCGGACGCCAGGCAGGCTCTGGGCTCAGTCAGCGCCGGCCACCGCGACCACCCAGGGAGGGGCGGCGTGGGGCAGCTTCCCTCGGCATTTCCTGGGGCTGGAGTGTTCACCCCGTGCCCTGGGCACTTTGGCTGCCCCAGCCGTTGCTTATGGCCCGGAGGCCGCCGGGTTAGCACGTGTGTCCTTGCATTTAAAGCCGCTCCTTTCCAGGGCCCACCTCCAGGGGCAGCCCCGCCCAGGACAGCGGCGGGGACGCCGTGCCCCGGTGTCCTCACTTCTGTTCAACGGCAGCCTTTTCTGTGGTGTTTCGGTCCACAAAGCCGTGAGTACCAGCTATAATCTGAGAAAACAAAGTCTCCTAAACTTGAGTGATGGCCGCATTAAATGGTAATGGCCCAGGGACTGGGAGCAGCTTTGACCCAATGTTCTGGCCAAAACTTGGGCAGCCGCCCAGACTCTGCTGCTCCAGCCCCTACAAAGGAAGTCGGCCTTGGCATCTCTGTGCAGAGAGAAGGGGAAGAATTTGCTCCCCCTCCCCCACCCCCCGTGTCCTCTCTGAAAGCCCCCAGTCCCAGAGCTGCACATCGGCCACCGCTGGAAGCTCCGGCCGGGGTCCTCTTAGACTCCAGCCCCACTGCTCATCTTAGGGAACAACGTGGGTGGCCTCCCTTATATGGATTCTGCTCCCGCAACAATAGGGTGGGACACAGGACTGGGTCAGCTGAATTTGCAAACTCAGGATGGCGGAGGATCCCGTTGCAGGGGACCATGTCCCAGCCCTGTCCCAGGCAGGGACCTCTCCCGGGGCCTTGTGTCCACGCCCCGCTGCACCGGTTGTCCCCCACGGGAACTGCCCTCAACCACAGGAGATGTAGCACCTGAGATGTTCCCTCCTGGCAGGCAGCAGGTGGCAGGTTCCACGAGGGGTGACTCTGAAGGGTGTCCTGGCTCCAGAGCTCCCGGCAGATGTGGTGACAGCCTTGTATAGCCAGGAGTCCATCCCTCCTTCTGCCCCGTTTCTGCGTGGGCCTCCCTCAGGGATCCCAATCTAAGGCCACCTCCCACCAGGAGGGGACGTTTGTCTCCAAGCAGACCAGGATGGGCCTGCTTCAGGTCCCACAAGCTCAAGGTGCAGTGGTAACCAGAGTCTGAGAATCCAAGGTGAGAGCGCTCCCTCGCGGGTCCCTCTAGGCCGATAACAGGAGCGGATCCCTACTCCATGTGTGCAGGTGCGTTTTCAGCTGGGGTTCAGTGAGCCCTGGGGATGGTGCTTGAGCCCATTGCCTGGTTCCGCCATGCTGTGGCCACGTGGCCATAGACAACCCCAGCCACATGGCTCACTCTCTGTGTGGACCGAGCACCATGGCAGTGAGATCACTCGGGGCCTGGAAAACAGTGGTGAGCCAACTGCGTCATGGGACAAACAGTCTGGAGGAGAAAACCAGGAAGCAGGGATGTGGGGAGCCGTTCCAGGGTGTCAGCCTGGGGCATGCAGCGGTCCCGGCAGAGCTGCAGAAGGAGCATCTGCTGGCCATGCGCAGAGCTGGCAATGCTGGATATGCAGAGACCAGCAGCTGCAGGGCTAGGGCGGGGGTGGGCGGGAGCGGGAACACCGGACACTGGCGCCAACAGCAGGGTCCGAGGGCTGAGCTCCAGGGCCGGGACGTGCCAGCAGCAGGAAGGGGCCAGCGCACAGGCCATGGCAGCCCTGGGATAATGCGGGAAAGGGCTTTCATTGGTTCTGTTGTTTTTTCAATTCCGAAGGCATTGAGAAAGTCCTGAAAGCCTCCCGTTGCAGGAGTGACGGAACCCGATTCACAATTTACCAATCAGCCTGCTGCTGGGGAGCTCCATGGGGAGTGGGAGCCGCGGAACGCGGTCCAGGGTGGGCTTAGGGCCCCAGGATCTCAGCCCGATTCCTCCCTGGTGTGATACCACCACACCGGCCGCTGTGAAGGCTGGAGTGCCTGAGCCGTGCAGACCGCCGGGCACAGGGTACCTGTTCTGTGCACGGGACTCCAACAGGACCCCGTGCACCTGACCATCCCCGAAACCCCAGAACCGGGCCTTTCCCGGAACAGAAGTCAGGCGCTGCCTGTGGTTCTTCTGTGCACTGGGGGCTGTTCAGTTTGGTGTACCCCAGAGGCCTCCCTGTCCCTTTGCCCTTCTCTGTACTGCAGCAGGTCGGCCCCCAGGGGCTGCGGCACTGCGTCCCCTGACTCTCAGCTCTAAGCCGGGTTGAGCCCACAGGAGCATCAGGAGGAAGGACGAGGTGTGGCCCCTTCCCGACCCGCCCCCCAGTGTCTCCAAGCCGTGGCCCCAACCCCCCGGCAAGAGCAGACTCCCCTGTCTTCTCCGGAGGCAGACGGTGTGCCGTCCCACTGTTTCTGGACCCTCGGTGTGTCACCCCCTTCCACGCACCCCAAACTCTGTCCACACCCCACGCCTACCTCGTTCAGTCCTGTTCAGCCAGGCCCTATGGAGGGGCCGCCTCTTTCCTGCCTGCATCCAGACCGACACAGCGGGCGACACCGTCTCGCCGGACATCACCGTCCTGTGTCTTACGTTCTGTGCAAGGCACGGCACATGATGCCTCCTCACAAGCAGCTCAGTCAGTGGTTTGAGGTGATCGTTAACCGGGTCTGAGTGTCGAAGGCCCACCATGCTTCATTATTAAGCCTGGGTGTTGGGCCGGGCTCTGAGCAAGGATTTCAAAGCAACCCTGCTTGGTTCTTCATTCTCTTGAATGAGCCGCAGGCGTGGATCACGTGAGCTACGAGAAAAAACGAGGAAACACGAGAAGCTTTCCACGCTCTGGAACGGCAGCTGAAAGCCCAAGATTGTCGCGAACCAGAGGTTGCAGATGAGATTTACTAATTTTCATGTCCAGTGCATTGTTATTATCCAGTTTCTTATCGGAAAAATAATGCACAATAACCTTTAAAAGTTAACACAAGAGGGAGAAAGTAGCCACAGACATGTACTTACTTTCTCAAGTTTCCATAAGTCAGTCTTTGCCCGGAGCTCAAGGGTTCCCTGCAGGAGTCACGGTCTGGCACATTTTGGGGCGACAGAGGCCTGATGCCACCTTATCTTTGTTTCATTTTCTGCGGGGGCCGCCTCTTCCGAAAGATGTCCCAGCCCCCAGGTGGGCGCCAGTACCTGGAAACAGGTCCCTAACACTTTTCTCAAAGAAATTCCATTTCACCTTCACTATGTCTCTCAATTATGAAAGGTTATGAGATGACAGACGAGCCCTTGTTTTCAGTTAAGTCCCAGTTACCTGACACAGCGTGTGATGTGGGTGCGGTTGCACAACGTGGCGACTCCACAGTTCCTTACATCACCCAGTGCTCACGGCCACGGGCGTCGCCCTTCACTCCCATCACCGATTTCACCCACCCTCCCAACAAATGAGCCTTTAAAATTCAAATTTTACAAACTTGGTGAACTTAGAAATAAAAGTCAGAGATAATTACTGTTAAAAATGTATGTCGTGTCTTCCGGGTTTCTTCCTGCACGTGGATTCTTGTTTTGCGTGTGTGTCTGTAACAACCGGTGACAGTCACTCATCTTTTACACGCCTGCTTTCATCTGAGCATTGTAAGGGGATGAATCCATGAGACGGGAGGGTTGTGCAGTCTGTGCTCAGGGCACAGAGCCTGGCGTGGGCTCCTGGGTGTGTCCTCTGACTGGGGAGACCCCGTCGTGACCACCGCCACATGCTGCTTATCACCTTATCACAGGCTGCCGTGTCCCCAAGCCGTATGATCCCCCTGTGCACGCACTCTCTGGACTCTGTGCTTGACCTCACCATATAACGTAGCTGACTTTGTACGTCCGAGTCAGGTTATGTTCTAATGCCATCATGAGGTCACTTGTACGGATGACCGTCCAGTCTTCTGTAAGTGGACGTGCAAGCTGTTTGAAATTCTTCCCTTTGACACTCCAGGCTGCCAAGATTATCACGTCACCTGCTTGTTGGGAACTTGTGACGGTGTTTTGGTTGGTGGATGAGAAGGGAAAATCCGCCCATCAAAGGGCATATACATTCGATTTCATTAGATACTGATACAGCGACTTTGAGCTCCCGGAAAATGGTCAGCGGTAAAGGCTGTTTCCCCACGTCCTCCCTGAATTGGGTATTATAATTTTGTTTTGTTTTTTGGTTTTTCAGTCTTCGCCCGTCTGACGGGGACACTGGTGGCTCGTGTTGTTTTTATGTGCATTTCCTTGGTTTTTAGTGAGGGTATGTCTTCAGATACCTACTGGTCATTTGCATGGCTTTCTCCAGGGATTTCTTGTCCCTGTCCCTTTTTATACTGACTTTCTAGTTTTATTATTTTGTAATAATTTTTTCATAATATCTTAATTCTGTAAAAATTTACTTTTGTTATTTTGCGTTATTTTTAAGATACGAAGGATATTGCTGTGAAGGTGTGCAGCCAATAAAGTCGACATTCGTAAGTCAACAGAAGCTGTGGAGTTGAATGAATATGTAAAAGACATAATGACGTAGATGACGCTAGTCTTCGTAAACAAAGATCCCACGTTCATGACTCCTTCGGGTCACGATGGGCAAGTGCACGTATGACAACGCGGCCTCTGAGCATCACCAGAAGATACGGGGGCTGCCGAGGCGGTCGGTTGGGCGTGGGTGGGGTGTTGCCAGAACCAACACACGGAAGAATCGGCTCTGGAGGCAACGTGATGCCGTCAAATCGCCAGCAGGTTCTTCTTGTTTGCTGTGGTCGGACTCCCATCAGCTTGTAAGCATACGCTAAAATGTACGTGGGAACGCAGAGGCCTCGGACCGAGAGGAGGGAGCGGGAGACCGTGACCGCCTGCACATCGCTGTGGGTCTTCAGTGAGCTTTGCTGCTGCAGTGAAGGAGGCATCGAGGCCCATGTAGCACACTGAAGTCCGGCGCCACCGCCATGCGCATGGACGGGTGATGTCCGGCAGCGAGCAGGTGCGGGGACAGGGCTGCGTCTGTTTCTCCCACATTCAGAAATGGGAGCTTTCCCTGATGTCCTACCAGACACAAAATGTCACTGCAGGTGGGTTACCATTCTAAACGGGAAAGGTGAAACTAGAAGGGGGGTGGTCTCCATCTCAGGGAGCCAGCTGTCCCTGTCGAGGACGGGGAGGGGCACAGAGCTCCGGTCTGCCAGGTGGTGCAGGGGTGCAGGATGGGGCTCTGGGGAAGCAGGAGCTCTGCAGGGGCGCAGGCTGACACTCCCACGACCCTTGATCGCGGGCCGCTGGCCAGTCCGGGACACAAGGGGACGGTGGAGGCTTTGGGTGTTGTCTGTGCAGAAAACAACAAAGCCGCGGGGGACGGCTCAGGCCGGGGCTGACCCAGAGCCTCTGAGCAGCGGGAGGGGGTTTCTGTAGCTCGAATCCGGACCGGAGATCCCAAACGCCTCGTGCGCCTGGAGGGAGCAGACGCAATGGCAGCAAAGAAAACTCCCCGAAAATAACCCCGGCTCTTGAGAGCAGGAGTGCTGGGGGCACGGGGAGCCATGAGGGCACAGGACCCGTTTGCCGGAGCAGCCGCGCGTGGACCCTTCGGGGGCAGCGGAAACCCCTCCACCGTGAGGGCAAACCAGATGCCTCGTGAGAACAGGGAAGGACAGCGGACTCGGCACGCAGACGCCCGCCAGGTGGGAGGGAACGGCCCCGCGTGGAAACGGAGGCTTGCGGTGGGAACCAGGGGGAGTCGGGAACTGACGGAGGAGAGGAAACCGCAAATCCGCGCTGGGGTGTGAACGGAGCACCCATTGCAGCGACCGCACGCGGATATCGTGCGACTTCCGGGGCCCTGGATTCAAGCTTCCATTTAATTCTTTAAAAATTGGAAGCCGGCCAGCGATCCCTCGGAAGCGGGAGGGAGGCGAACGGACGGGAGAAACCACAGAGGGAGGCGAACCATGAGAGACTCTTACCACAGGAGACAGACGGAGGGCTGCGGGGGGCCGGGGGGCCGGGGGGCGGGCGGGAAGGGGTCACGGGATGCGACAAGCCCGGGTGCTGCACGCACCTGACGGGTACCCGAACTCTACCTCTGAAACTAATACTGCACCGTACGTGGATTGAATTTTAAACAAAACATTAAAATAAAAATAAAAAACGTCTCATTTAAAATACTAAATTTAGAAAAATGCTCCCGTGAGAAGAGGCTCCTCCGAGCTGTTTTCAGCAGGACAGCAGGACCCGCATGACTCAGTGCCCCTTAGATGTTTCAAGCCTCAGGACCTGACAGGCTCGTCTTTAAGGATGTAAAATATTGTTGTGACTTGGCCAGCGGATACCGGCGTGAAGCAGCCTCTCCTGGTTACTGGGTGCGAGAATGGCTTTGTGCTTCAGACGGGCCCTGGACGCGTCAATAAAATAAAAATGAATCTTCTCAGCCCAAACGCCTTCGTACGAGTGATGATCATAGAAAGGGCATTTTCCATGTGTCCGGCGCCGCTGGGAGCCCTCTGCACGGATGGTCTCTCTCGCTCAGCCCCAGGGGCTGGCCTTCTCGGCCGGTCTAACACCGGCTTCCAATCCCACCCACTGCGTGCCCCAGGCCAGACTCACCCTCTGCAGCCAGCGGCCCCGTCGGCCCAGGGGGCTGGGTCCAGCACCTGAGGGAGAGTGGCTGTGTGGACTGAACAGGGTCATGCCCGTGGAAGCTTCCGGCGCAGGCGTGACGTACCTGGAAATCAGAGCTCCTGTGGGCCCCCCGACAAGATCCGAGCACGGACGCCTGGGCAGGAAAAAGCGAGAACAGGATGGGCTGCTTTGCTCCCTGGCTTTGCCATCTTTCAAGATGTTCACCCACGGAGAAGTCCTGGCTGTTGGGGAATGGCCAGCCAGGAAGCAGCCCCTGTGTAGAGATTAGGAAGGACAGACTCTCCCCCAAGGTCACGCATTATCCACACACGATCAGAGGAGAAAAACCCATTTTTGCTTCACAGTGTACGTCCTGTCCTCCCGAAATGCACTTGAAGTGATTTTAGAAGCAGCGGCAACAGGACGTTCCAAGGACGGCGCTGAGGAGGACGGGCCTCATGTTTATGGGTTTTAAAAAGCATTCGGAGGACATTTACCCAAATGAGGTTATTAACACAACTTTTTCTCGCTGTCAGATCCACTCATCGCTTCCCCTTTCTTTTCTTCATTTTCTTGGCCAATGGGAACATTAAAAAATTTGCTTAGTAAACTAATCTTTTAAGTTCGCAGAGAAATACACGCTCAGAGCTCACATTGCCTCTTCCCTAATCTTTTTAGCTTAGCGAGAAAATTTACTGTGGTCCTCCCCGTGTTTCCTTTCACAGACCATTGGTGACACATCATGGGGGAGAATAAGTGAGGAAATGAAATTCTCTCTCCCTCCCAGGGACACACAGGCGCGTCGTTCAAGCCCCTGGCACTTGGACCCGTCCCTTCTCTCCAGCTTTCCCTGAGAATTCTGCACGTCCAGCTGCACCTTGAAAAGAGAAACGCCAGGGCGGTGTGCGACCATATTACCCATCCGTCTTTAAGCGCATTTCCAAAATAATCTCATCGTTACTGGTTATACCCGATAGGTAATCTCCTTTCCTGAGTGGCTGGCGTGTAGGCCTGCCGAGTGGCTTTTTACAGCCGGGCCCCAAGGGGTGTTACATTTCCTGGAAAGGGGAACCAAGGAAATGGTTTTCAAGTCAAAGGCAGACAGTTACGTTACAGAACCTATTAGGAGGGAAAACATGCACAGGGACGGTCTCAGGTGGACTTTGCCGTCATGTGTGTGGGATTCTCCACTGTCCTCCGTGTGGGATTCTCCACCGTCCTCCAGGGTCCTCCACGGTCTTCCAGAACTCTCCAGAACTCTCCAGGGATCTCCAGAGTCTTCCAGAGCTCTTCAGAATGCTCCAGGAACCTCCAGGACCCTTCAGGACTCTCAAGAGTCTTCTAGAACTCTCCAAGACTCTCCAGGGCTCTCCAGAGTCTTCCAGAACTCTTCAGAATGCGCCAGGGACCTCCAGGCTCTCCAGAGTCTTCTAGAACTCCCCACGATTCTCCAGGGTCCTCCAGGGCCCTCCAGAGCTCTCCAGGCCACTCCACGGCTCTGCGAGGAGGTCTTCTGCTCCCCGATGGCCAGGAATCACTCAGCTCTCCCCGTCTTCTCCCCTGCATGCCTGCTCAGGACAACGCACACCTCCCCAGCGGAATTGCAATTGGCCGACTGCTGCAGTCCGAGAGGAGCCACAGGGCCAGAAGGTCTGCGAGGGTTACCCGGGATCTGGATTGTTAATGGTTCCAATTCCTTCCAGTCCTACCAACACAGATAGGACTGTTTCCCAGTCTCTGAGGCAGGCCGGGGCTCCGGGACCATCAGGCCAGGATGCCCTCCTCCCTTCCACCTTCCCCTGCCTGCACACCCCTGCAGGTTATTTCTAGCTCTGGTGTGTTCCTGTCCTGACAGGTACGACAAGGGAGGGCTGGTGCTCTGTGCCGAACCTGTCACTAGTCTCCTCTCGTCCACCCTGTCCTTTGGGCTGTTCTCCCCTGAAGGGAGTCAGGGGTCTTTCTAAATTGCAAAGTGGATACTTGAACCTGCTTGGCACCCTATTCCTCAGATAAAGTCCTGGATCACAGGCTCCCAAGGTCCCTGGTGGCCTGTCTCCCCTCAGACCTCTTTGCCCCCCATGCGGGTGCCCGCTGCAGGAGCCCCACGCCCTGTCCACATGCATGCCAGTTCCCCTCGTCTGCCACATAAGCCTCCCGGCGCGGCCGTCACAAAGCTCCTAACAGAGCCAGGGCCTCGAGGTATCTCTCAGCACGTCCTCGATGCCCAGCCGAGCTTGAGGCCAGCAGTGGGGGACGGGACACTGGGCTCAGCAGGGAGGCAGTGAGACGTGGTCTTCCCACACACACCTGGACCCCGGGCAAGTCTGCTGAGCCGCACGTGCTTCTGGGGTCAGCTGAGGACAGTCAGGCCACGGGACAGAGGGAGGCTTTAAGGCTTCATCTGGTGGCGGGATGGGGTGTGAGGGGACAGGTGGGGCAGGGACACGGGCCAGACTTCTGCACCCCTTCCTCGTGGCTGTCCGTGAGTCCTGGTGCTCGGCAGAACGCAGGGTCCCGTCGGTGCTTCGCTGGACATAGGCCACCTGCTGACGCACCTGGTTCCCAGCAGAACCCCAGACCGTCTCGGGCTTTTCCAACGATCCTTCTCGATGCTCGTGCGGCCTGCTCCGCTGTTCTCAGACCCTGCGGAAGCGGGGAAGACCCGTCGAAGCAGGTCCCGGTGAGCCCGGTTCGTCCCATCCGGGGTTTGCTCCACGGTGGTCTCTCTGGGTGCCGTGTCTGCGAGCCAGTCCACACCTGAGTGTCTGTAGCTAGAGAAGGACTCAGTCAACGGGGGCCAAGGCTCCCTGCAGAGGGCGTCCTGGGGTCCCGACACTGACGCTGGGGTCCGCTCCAGCCGCCCGCCCCACCACGTCCACCCGGCGCATGCTTCTGTGGGCTGGAGGGAAGAACCGTCTCCGTGGCTTTGCTTTTTCTTTTACTTATTTATTTATTTTTTATCAAATTCACACTGTCAACAGCAGCGTTGGCTCGCCCATCTCCCGGCATCTCCCCTGTGTGAGCTAGGATAGCATAAAAATTGCCCAAGTCTCACATTGTATTTTGTTCTTATTAAATATGTAAGTCAGTAAATGTGTATAGGTACCAAGCCAAGATTTTTTAAATGGAATACGTCTATAAAATCACATAACTCACGGAGATTTCAGAAAACACGCAAAACACGACATCAGAAAATCTTGGCGATGACCGAAAAGATGACAGTGATGGGGGAAGCAGGTACGTTTGCAAACCACTCGCGATTCTGGAGGAAGAGTGGCTATTTGTTGACACCTGAAGAGCGTGTGACATCTGGACCACGGCGTCCACGGGGGGGGCACACCAACACACGGGGTGCTCACGGGATGGCGAGGGGTGCCTGTGCCCAGCGCCGGAGACTGTCTGCCGCACGGACTGCTTCACCAGGCAGGTCTGCTGACTTCAGATCCCAGAGACGGACATGCGGGCCACGGAGCTGGGCCCCGGGGTGAGGAGCAGCCTCTGCACCACGCCGTCCACTGCCGTCAAGTCCCGTTGCCACGGGAGACCCCGCGTCAGCCCCCGTCTCACCTTCTCTCTGACCCTGGGAGCTCTTGCTGTACACGTGCGAGGTTTCCTTGTACAGACATTAATTCTTACAAAACTCGGTTTAGATTTCCTCTCTCTGGCTCTTCCCGGGTGTTCCGTGCTCGGCCTCCCTCAGAGCCCACAAGAGTCCATGCCTTACATTCGGGCATTTGTACAGAAATTCTGGTTCTCTGGAAAGTTAACCCTCGAAGAGATGTGACTGTTGTAGGATAATAGAGTGAAAACTTGTCTTCGTCTTCCTGTGCTCCGTGGGGCTGGGATTGGAGGCTGGGGACACTGCTCTGCAGAGTGTCTGGTCCATGGCCGCTGCCCACGAGGGACTCTCTCGTTCACGGTCCGAGCGTTGCCCGAAGGCGGGGATCACTTAGCTGTGTACTGGGATGCACGAGGCCTGTCTCCCGTGGGCTCTGTCTCGGCTCTGCTCAGTGGAGGCGGCAGCTCCTGGGAGACCAGGCGTGGGGGCTAACGTGGCTCCTGCGTCCAGAGAACCCAGCCCCAGCACTGTACTAGATTCCTGGCCTCCCTTGACAAGTGCCACAACTTGGTGGCCGACAAGAACAGAGCTTTACTCTCTCCGTCCGGAAGCCAGAAGCTCTGGGTCATGGTGCGGGCAGGGTCGGTTCTCACCAGAGGTGTGGTGTCCTCCGTCCCTTGGTGGCTGGTTGCCGGCAGTCCTCAGTGTCCCCTGGCTTGTAGACACAACACCCCCTTCTCCAACTGTGTTCACGTGACAAGTGCATCTCTGTGTCCAAACCTCGTCTTCTTGGACACTCGTCAGTGGACCACGGGCCCACCCTAATCTGGTACAACCTCACTTGAACCTGATTCTATCTGCAAGCCTCTATTTCCAGATAATGTCACATTCCCATGTGCTGGGGGTTAGGACTTCAACCCGTCTACTGGGGACATGATTCCGTCCACGCGTGACTGTGTCACTCACACCATCTACATGGAGGGTCTCCTCTGTTTTGTTTGCAGTGCAGCGGGCGGAGATTTCCGCCCGCGCTGGGCTTTCCTCCCTGTGGTCTTCCCAGTGGCAGTGCTGAAGTTCACCGACAGGCTCTGACCCTCGTCTGACCCTCAGAGCGGCCGGTGGATAGATGCAACAGGGATGGGGACCCCACGGAGAAGCTCACGGCCCCCGAGCTCCAGAAGCTGGCTTGCCGTCATATGGCTCTGCACCCTGCGTGCACGAGCTTGGGGCTGGAACCGGGGAACGTGAGGCCCCTTCCCACCACAGCATGGGGTCCCCGAGGGCAGTTCCTCTGAGCACACTTCCCATTTCTGAGTTTCTGCTTCCTGCCGACTGCTGGCCACGAGCCTTCCCTCTAGACATGGTTGTAACCAGAGAGTGTAATAAATCTGATTCACACTGGGAAAACGGGCTGCGTCTTTGCTCTGTGACCGCCCTGACGTTGTGGGCCTGATTGAAACACCTGCCGTGATGCACACGATCTTAGCAGGGAGCAGACAGACCCTGTCTTCAGCCTGCAACGCCGACCGGGAATCCGCTTTGCTGGGAACCGGTCAGCGCCCGGCAGGACGAGAAGGGCCTAGGGCTGTGCTTGTCTGCGGGGGACCCCGCAGTCCTGGGGCCCACGCTGGGCTGCCGTCCTGGGGTCTCTGGGGCCCCTGGGTGTCTGTACCTCTGCAGGCTGTGCCCGGGTGCGGCGGTCCTGACAGCCTTCCAAGAGGGGCCCACCAGGCGGGGCCCCATGCCTGCTGTCGGCTGCCAGGTCCTCAGCAGCCAGTCAGCGGCCGAGGCCTCCACGCCACTCTGACAATTAGGGCAGCGGCCCCGAGTATCACTGAGCTAAACATTTTCGAAGAGCTCCGTGATCGTGGATGAATCTTGCAGAGCGCTGGGTAGCTCCTGCCCCAAGTCGATGTGCTTGTCTCCCCGCGCTCTAGTAATTGCTGCGGTTTAGTGGGAGCCGTTACAACGCGACGGAAGCGTGAACACCCGGGCACGGTTGTGAGGCCCCTCGGGCGAGGGGAGTATAATGGGTCTGCGGAGGCAGTGCATCGGGCCCGAACCCCCGCCTGGAGCTGGGAGAGAAACCCGGTCACACGCGCAGAGACCCCCGAGGCGCTATCTCCTTCCCGTGGCGTCGGCCTGAGCTTGGGGTGAATTCAGTAATAGCCACTCCGCACTTGAAGAAACACAGAGAGGGGCAGCCTGCCCCTCGGAGCACTGGCACAAACCTCATTCGTCTCAGGCACGCCCGCAGCTCTGCGAGCCTCTTTGTGTCTGTCACCGTCCGGGGACCCCACGTCCCTCCTACCAGAGCGCCCGCTCGCTGCTGCAGAGAAGGAAGGTGGAGGTGCAGGGGTCTGTCGCTGGCCATGCTGGGAAGGGGACTGCCCCCGGGACCTCCTTTGGGTACTGTGGTCCCACACCTCTCAGATGCCCCCTCTGCAAGCCTCAGCCCGCGCAACCCCTGCTCTCCATTTTGCTCTTGAAATACGACGCCCCTGCCTTAAGATGTGGGCCGCAGGCACATGAGCTCGTCCTGCGGGGCTCTGCTGCGTCCTCCGCCTCCGTGCAGCCCCCTTGGCTGTCTGGGCCTCTCCTCCCTGCACCTGGAGCCAATACCTGGCTACTGGCCCTGGTCTCCTCCTTCTGTTCATTTGGTGGGAAGTTCCTCCGAAAGGGGTGAAGGGCACAGCCTTCTGGGAAGGGGCCTCCTCTGCGTGGAGCCGGCAGGATGCCGCTAGAGGCCCGACCCCAGCTTGGCCGTCAGAGCACTGCCGTGACCCAGTGGTCGGCCTTGGACGATGCCATTCCAGGCCAGCTGCCCTGAAGGTGTCTGCCATGTCCCCGTCCCCGGCGGGGCCCTGCCCAGTTTCTGTTGTCCCGCACGCTGTGTCCCTGGGGCCCTGGCACAGCCATCGTCGCAGTCAGGTCTGTCCTTCGCTGGGCTCCTCCCAGCACCCAGAGAGATACTGCGTGGGTCTGACCTCCGAGGGCCTCGTGGAGGCCCGGACCGGCAGCGGGTGCCCACAGCTGTGGGCGTGGTGCCCTGTGGCCCTGGTCCGAGGCCAGAAACAGGACATCTGGACTTCAGTGCCCTTGGGGTTGGCAGGAGGAGGGATACCCACTTTCCGGGTTGTCCTGGGGCTGATGGAGACGACACAAAACCCCGGCCTATTGGCTGCACTCCTGCGTGGTCTGCTTTGTGGTGCGTGCCCCTGGGCAGAAGGCCTCCTTTCCAGGCACAGCTGTGTCTCCCGATCTGTGACGGCTCTGTTCTGCAGCATCCCAGACACTGAGTTAGCGAATGAATGTGGAGCCATCGCTCCCAGGGAGACACAGGTCCCACAGCCTCCGGTCCTGGCGTGTTTCTTGGTGCATAATGTGGTTGCCCAAGTGCTGTCCACAGACACCCCGTGTCGCACTCACAGCCACCGGCACTGTGATTCGTGCCCAAGGAGGCTTCTGGAGCACATCTGTCCCCTCCACAAGGCGCCACCCCAGCGCTCTTGCCCGCAGGAACCCTGGCCAGCATGTCGGCGCTGGGCTCGGGGGCCATTGAAGCAGTAAAATCACCAGCAAAAAGCACAAAGTTGTGCAAAGTCTGGTTCTCAACAGACGGGGACGTGAGACTCGATCGTAGTCTTAGAGCAGAGACAGGACGGGTGTGTTGCGTGTTTGACCTCAGCCGGGAACACAGGGCGGACCCGGACCGTTCACCTCGCTCACCAGCTCAAGCACGTGCAAAGTGACTGCAAATGCAGCAGAAGTAGCGATCTGGGGGTCGCGAGTAAATTGTGGTGAATGGGGGATTCACGCATGCGGAGAGTGAGGGTCCCTTGTCCATCCTGTGTCCCCACACGTCCATGACTCTCTCCCAAAGTGTCCAGCTACGCGCCAACCCCCCAAACCCGCCTCGTCCCCCCAAGACCCTGTATCCTCCTTGTCACTGACTGACCGCGTTCTCCCACACACCGCGGGGAGCGTCCCTCCTGGAGGTTTGCCAGGTTGGAGGCCAAGCAGGGGGACAGAGTGTGGAGTCTAGACAGGAAGAAGCGATTGTACAGGTGCACGGCCCCAGGACGTTCCTTCTGAGCTCTGGTCCTCTGTCTCCTCTCTTGTGCTGTTCTGTCCATGAGGACGGCCGGGGACGTGAGGTGACGCAGGCAGGCGGGCAGGACCTGGCACGTGGTTCTTGGCGCCGCAACACGGGGGCCTTGTTTCCCTCGCTGGAGACTCACCCTGCTTGTCTCTGCGCGCTCCGCTCCCGTGCCTCTCCCGCTTCTACGGTCCTGCCGGAGGGACTGAGCTCCCAGATGCTCGCCATCCTGCCCCCGCGGGGCCGTCCCACAGAGCAGACGGGGGCACGTCACAGGTCTGCGTCGCCCCACCCGGAGTCCGTGGGCGACCCCCGTGGCCAGCCCAGCACCGTCTCTGTCTGCTCCCAGCTGCTCACCTGGGACTCCCTCGTGGGGAGACTGAACTGTTCACTGCTCCTGGACGAAATGACATTTGTATCTGTTTAGATGCCCTGACAAATAAGGCTTCTGGGGTAGAAAATGTTTTCATGTTATTTATTGCTGTTTCCAAGAAGAAAATCTGAATTTAGATCTAAGCCATCAATATTGCTTAGTATTTACAACCCTACACATTAATGTGAAATTCTGAACTACCCATCTCCATTTGTCCGGCCCATTTCTGTATCCCAGTAAATGGAGACGTATTTCAGGGTGAATTACCAGCCGGTGCGGCCGCGAGTCTCAACCCTGTGATGGCATCTGACCAGTTCACCCCGTCGGCTCACGGGGCACAGACGTCCCCCCGCAGAGGGCTGGTAGGGACCCAAGCGGCTCTGCTGTGATTGACAGTGAGGCCCCCTGGAGGCAGGGAATGAAGCGGTATACTTCGGCGCCTAATGCATGTGCCGACAGAGACAGAAAGGGGTTTCTGGGTGACGCGGTAGCTCCAAGCGACTTTTGCTGGGTGACCAAGACGAGAGGGGCAGTTGACGCCTCCATGCCCGGGGGTCCCTCTAGAGGCGGGGTGGCTGGCGAGGGGCTATTAGACCCCAGTGACCATGCTCGGGGCTTGGGGGAGCTTCTCTGCTCGGTGGACGTGACGTGGCCGGCTGTGTTACTCGGGTGACGTGGCCTGTGGCTCTCCTCCACTCAAGTGTTTGGAGGCCTGAGTGGGGAGCCGGACCTGGAGTGGACGGGGCAGGGGTGTGGGACCACCATGGAGGTCCCAGCAGCCACACGCACGTGGTCAGCTTGAGATCGGGACCTCCGTCCCCTGCTGCCATCAGCCGCCAGGTGCATCCCAGGCCCCTCCAGCAGACTAGATTTCCCCACCGGTTTCTTTTCCTCTAGGCTGCCCTGGGTCCTCGTTTTCCCTCGGTGTTGTGCTTGTTTCGTTCCTAGTGATGGTTTTGGGGGTGAAGGGCACAGCGTGACTGCCTGCCTTCCCGCACCCCTGACGGGCGATGTGGCAGACGCCCCCGGAGGGCTACCCCGCAGCCTCCACGGAGCACTCGGGGTGGCTCATGGAGCTGTTAGGAAGTGTTTGCTCCGAGTTCGGAGTTCGGAGTCACGGAGTCCGGTCCTGCTCTCTGGGACCCGGGAGGGATCTGGAATGGGCAGTTTGGGGCCATAACGGCCAGAGAGGCAAAAATAGACAAAATCAGGAGGAACATTTTGTTTTAAATGAGCACTTTTTCATGCCTGAGCTCTCAGAAGCTGTTCTCCAGACACTTGGTGGCTTCCTGTCCGGAGACGGGGGCCTTGCTTGCCCTTGTCCATGGACCAAACACGACAGTTCTCAGGGTCTGGGACAGGAGACTCTCCTGGCCCACACTCGGGGGGGGGCGACTTCAAGGCCGTGGGCCACAGACTGTGGAGAAGAGCCGTCTGTTGGGATCTGGTGATGCAGAGACAACGGAGAGCTTTCTGGAAGCTGGGTCTCAGGGCAGCCTGACCCATGACAGCCTGGTCCGAGCGGGGGTGTCGGGGGTCCCCGTTAGTCTGATTCGAGGGCTTAAAACTAACCTCCGGTGAGACAGAGACATGCTGTTCAAGGTGGCCAACGGGACCAGGCACAGCTGGAGCCGTGGCTTCATTTTCTTTTTTTTCTGCTTTGCTGGGTCCGGGACGCAGGTCTCACGTCTGGCAGGAGGTGACCAGGAGCCACTGTTGCCCCCAAGGCCCATGTCTCCGGTTCTCAAGGCGAAGGGGCCAGGCTGAGAGCGTGCTCCTCGGTGGCTTTCCACACTGGGCTTCTGGAGTGGACGCACGGCCGCCAGGCACCTTCTGCAGGGGAGCCAAGGGCCCTGCGCCCCTCCCCGAGCCCGGCGTGGATGTGATTCTAGCACGTTAGCCTTGGGGGGTCTCCTCTAAACCCGCCGTCCCTATGCGTGCGGCGTCAGAGCTGTCGTCCCTCCCTTCAGAACAGGGCCTGGAATACTCCCGGAAGGGACAATCCTCCAAGATGCCTGGGAGCTTTCTGGCCAAGCGCCTGCTGGACCCGTGAGAATCGGCCGGCTCTGCCGACGTGTCTCCTGGGACCACAAGCACGGGGCAGAGTTGCTTCTCGGCAGCGACACAGAAAAGTGGCTGAAGACGAGCTCTCTGCATGTAACTGAGCATGACCCAGGCACAAATAACTCCAATTTTCACGTAATTAATGCTCCACTGTCTCTCCCGGCAGTGGATGGCGTGTTTCTGAAGGCAGTCCCTGTTGCGTCAGCACGAAGCGTACGGATGCTCCTGTTTGTGACGATGAGTCCTCAGCAGCTCCTGTCCCGTCTGGACCGCGTGTGCTGGGTTACGAGGGGCCACCCCCTCGGTGAGCACCGTGCAGAAGCAGGAATGAGCCTGTCTCTGGCAGATCTGTCCGTTCTCAATAGAAGTGTTTGATCTGGATTTAGGGGATCGTTAGCGGCTGGGAGCGATATTGACAGGGACTGGAGATACAGCAATCCTGTGCGGGCTGAACGGCCCCAGACTTACAAGAGACCAGGAGACGCTGCCCTTGGCCCCGGGAGTGCTGATGCGTTTACACGGGGAGACGGGCCGGTGGGGAAGGAGTTGGGCAGGGGCGGTGTCTGGATCTGTGTTATTTTCAGGGCGAGTAGCTGAACGAACACACAGTAGATGTGAGGGGACCTGAAGCTCTCCGCTAGGACAGACTCGGGGCAGAGAGCTAGAAGCGGTGGGAGCAGCGTGCACAAGAGGGACAGATTCCCGCTCAATCCAGAGTCATCAGCTCCCTGGCTCCCTCTGCAGCATCGGGACCCCACACTGTGCCCCCAGCCTGACCCTTTCCGGGGGCCTCCACCCTCCACACACCCCAGGCCTCCTCGGTGCCTCTTGCTGCCTGCCCCGTCCATCCTTGTCCGACATCAGGGCACTCAGGACCAGCTTCTCTCTATGGAGATGGCTTCTGCAGGTTTTTTCCGTCCTATTTTCAGGAAAAATCAGACATTTATGATCGGTTCCTAACCGCACAGAGCCAAGCACCAGTCATCACTGCACGGTCGTTCACGTCAGCCCCATACGGATGTGCATACTCTGTTCTTTCTGGTGAGGCTTCAAGACCCGTTGGGACCTTAGGTTTGCGCTGAGCAAACTGCTGAAGTCCGGTCAGCCGTCCCCAAGCTGTTGCCTGGAGAAGACCCACTGCCCGTGGGAGCCGCCCCCATGCAGGGAGCGTGCTGGGGGTTGGGGGGGGGGGGTAAGAGGCAGCCTCCCCTCCGGGGACCAGGAGTGACAGCGGGAGGGGGTAGCTGGGTCCGCGCACGCCCTTTGTCAGGACAGCACCACAGCCTGGTGCCTGAGAGCACAGACAGCAGAGCCAAGGCTGTGTGTGTTCCCGGGGCCCCCGGCATGCTCCTCTGGAGAGGGGTCACGGCTGTGTCCGGCTCGTAGGCTCTCACGAGAGCGGCCTGAGTCGATGCATGACCAGTGCCTAATGAGTAAGCTCTTGGTCCTCTGTGCGCGGCCGCCGTTCGCGGCCCTAGCAAGACGCACTGTCCCTCCCGCAGCGGGGTCACCCGGGAACACACCACAGCCGTGGGGAGGAGGGTTCGGGCTGTAATGAGCTCTTTAACTCTGTCCTCAGGACTCTTGTGAACACAGAGGCCGCCAGAACTTTAGGGATAAAATCAGGGTAAACAAGTCATTAAGCAGTGGCCGGGGTGAGAAGAGAGGGGCTGTGCGCTGGGGGAGACCCATGCCCGAGCCCGACGGAAACGCCCTCCCGCTCAGTCCGCTGTGCAGGACCTCTGCACGATGGTGTCGAGTGCTCCTTCGTCCCACGCTTCCTTCCGGCCGCACCTCGGGGGGCCTTCAGGTTTCGAGCACTTTTACTCGTGTGTAAAGCAAAGTGAGAGCCTGCCTAGCCAGCCCGTCTGCGGCAGCGCCTCTGCGGGTTCGGCCGCCTTCCGGACTCCGAACTTGCACCTGTTCTGGGAGGACGTTGAGCCCAGAGCCTAGAACAGACGGGCAAGACTAGCGGTAGAAGGTAGGCCAGTCTTCTCTAGTGATACAACACACCTGACAAATTTATCAAACTTAAAAAGTAACAGTCTCCATGGTCAAGGGACCCAAGGAAGCTAAGATTTGCCAATATGTGGTCAGAATGTGTGCAGAAGCATGGCGAGGAGCTCGATAGTCGCGCCTTCTACGGAAGCTGGAAGGGCAGACCGTTGCCCAGAGAGTGCCAGGGACGCCCGAGCCCCAGCAATCACAGGGCCTCACTAACCAGGGCATCTCTGAAAGTGGGGTTTCTGCTCCCCCAGTGCCCTTCCTGCTGCTGGTACAGGCAAAGTGTCCCCTGCAAGGTCGCACGTAGCTAGGCCCCAGCGGACAGCCACCAATAAGCCTGTGCTTGTACCGGTCTCCCGATGGCTCCCCGTCCCCAGCAGAAGGTTCCCTCCTTTCTACAACCAGGTGATGTCCCAGCATTGTGTCCCCGAGGTCTCCACAGGTCAGCCTTTCCCAAGCTATTATCCGGGAAGAATTAACAATGCATTAAGATAATGAGATTTTTCCTAAATGCAAACATGAATTTAAGACAAGTTCACTGCATTGGTGACTTGGGTGGTGACAAATGGGCCCTCATCCCTCTCTCTGGGCTGTGCAGAGAATCTCTTTCATGCTGCCAGTTGTCGTATTATTTTGGAAGACAAAGATGAGCGGCGTCTGATAAATTAGACCAAGCTCATTTTTGGAGAGTTTTTCTTTAAGTAGGACTCTCAGTAGCCTCTTCGATAGTATCAAAAGTTCACATTTTAGCCATGTCTGTCGGCAGGATTCAGGTGTTATGAACCGGCAGGAACAGAGGATTCCCACCCAAATGCTGTCTGCAGGGCAGTATGTGCTCACAAGAGCAAACCTCCCCAAGTAACGTGGCAAACTGACAGCAGCCGTCTGAGTGGAAGGAGGACTCGAAGAGGACAAGGTCAGGAGACGTAGAATTTGGGTTAATTGATGGGCACAGCGTAATTTTAATTTGGGGGGTAAACGTTTGTCAGTTACTTTCCAGGTCACAGGCGTCGTCTAGTGAGTGACGCCAACACAATGATGCAGACCCCTGGACTCAGACACGCAGCCTGGAACTTCTCAGTTCAGTTTATGGGTCACTTGGAACGAGGGTCAATGAGTATCATGAGTTTCGGGCTTCCTCCTGGGTGGCCCCGGGGCCTCCCTGGGCCTCAGCTGCACGAGGCCCGTGGGGCTCTCATCACACCTCGTGTCTGGCTTGCCGGCAGCCCAGTGGGAAGGTTCGAGAGGCAGGAGGGAACTAGTGGATGAATCCGCATCATGACTTTCTCCCTTTTTGGAAACATCTGTGTTCAGGGCCCTGAGCCCGGTATGCGTATGTGTTGGCTCGTGAGCGAGTTCCCTGGGGAGCACCGTGGGAGCCAGACTAGTGTCTGTGCACCGAGCCTCACCGAGCGAGCACTCACTGCGTCTCACGGAACGCCAGAGCCCGGACGCTGCCCCCTCTTCCTTGCGATGTTACATCTCTCCGTGTTCAAAATGGTCGGTGGCGCTGACTGAGCTGGAGTCACCCAGCCTGAGATTTAAACCTGCACGAGGCACAGACTCTCGGCTCTTTGAGGTTAAATGGTTGTCACAGAGCTTAGTGCAGGGCTTAGGAAACATCTGTCATGGACGTATGCTTTTCTGTCCGTCCAGCCATGGCTTCTTGTCCCTCACTACTGCAGGTATCCCCAGGGTTGTCTTCCCCAGCTCAGGTGCTCCAGCAAATGGTAACATGATTGGCATTTACACTGTAAAATGCGCTGGGACATGGAGGACGGGGGCCTTTCTGGGGTGAGGCTGAGTGCACCGTGCCAGCACCACAGGCTCACCTAGAAATGCCCTGAAATACAAGTTTACTGGATTGACCCAGCTCCAAAACAAAATGGGCCCTACTGAGCTGTTTTGTACTAAGACTGATTTTGAGACTCTGGAGCGAACTCTGGACATCCTGGAAGTTCATCCACCCATCCACCTATCTGTCCATCCATCCATCCATCCATCCACGCATCCATCCAAACATCTGTCCATCCATCCATCCATCCGCCCATGCATCCATCCATGCATCTGTCCGTCCGTCCATCCGATAATCTGTCTGTCCATCAATTCATTAACTTACCTAATTCAGTGTGATTCAACGTGTGATTTAGCAGCGCCCCAGGCCCGTCCCCACACCACACGCTGGGGTACAATAGTGAGTGAGAAATGACGCAGTCCTTGCTGGAGCTTACAGGACAGTAACACACCGTGTGGTCAGCTGACTGACGGTCCCTCAAGGACTCCCACGCCCGGCTCCCGGAACCCACGCACACGTCACCTTACATGGCAAAGAGGACTCTGCAGGTGTGATTCGGTTAAGGATCTTAACTGGGGAGATTACCCTGGATGATCCGGTCAGCCCGATGCCATCACGAGGAGGGAGGCTGAAGTTCACAGTCATGGGAGGTGATAGGGTAAGAGTGACTGGAAGGTTCCGTGGACCTGGCCACAAAGGTGGGGGTAAAGGGTCCGTAGCCAGGGCTCGGCTGCCTCTAGAGTCTGGAAAAGTCGATTTTTCCCCCTGAAGCCTCCGGCAATAAGCCAGTGCCACCGGCTCCGTGACTCCAGCCCAGCAGACGGACCGGACTTCTGACATTCAAAGTTGCAGAGGATGGGTTTTGTTGCAGCGGCCACAGAAGTGAGTACACGGACGTGGCAGGTGGCCCAGGTTCCTCCGGGGTTTCATGGGGGACCCTTCCTCACAGCCGCCGCACAGGTGGGGCCAGGGAAGACCCCAGAAGGAAGCAACAACTGAGTTGAGATTTTCAAGATGGGGTGTGGGCGAGATGAGAAGCTCGCCCGAGCAGGGAGAGGGGAGCACAAAGGCCGAGGGCAGAGTGTGCCCAGCCTGTCTCGAGACCGCACAGCAGCCGAGGAGGCCGGGGCAGAGGCCAGGGAGGTCGAGGCCAGAGGCTGCAGGTCTGCACGGGGACGGGCCTGCCGAGCCCTGAGAGGAGCTGTGACAGGCTTGGTGTGCTGGGCCGGGAAGTTTCTCGTCTGTGTCTGTATTCCATGAACAGGATCCGTCGGGGGTAGGAGGCCAGGAGAACTGGACCAGAAATACCCCGGGGACCGAGGAGAACCTACAGAAACACCTCCTGAGCGGGGCCTCCCCCTTCCCACGGGCACTTCACAGCAAGAAGGGAGCCGGCCACGGGACGGTCTCACGATCTCACCGAGCATTAGCTCTTGCCTCCGTCGTTCAGCC
Organism: Eira barbara; assembly: GCA_020311275.1. NCBI lineage: Eukaryota > Metazoa > Chordata > Mammalia > Carnivora > Mustelidae > Eira > Eira barbara. The sequence continues at coordinate 1,628,299 of JAHRIG010000038.1, forward strand.
GCCAAATCAGCTTCCGCGCAGCACTCGGGTGGGGACTTTCCATCTCAGAGCCGCGAACGCTTGGGCTGAGAAAATGAAGCCACCGCAGGTGCCCCTCCCCGTTCCTGTTTCCTCCGTCCTTCCCCAGGGCCCGTGTAGCCACCTCCACCCCCTACACCCTCCCGGTCTCTGATTCTGCACAAAGGGAAGCTGTAGCTAAACATGCTGGGGCGTGCCAGGCACGGGCCTCGCCCCCAACCCGCAGGAGGGTCCTGACAGTCCGAGCACAGGGGTTCTCTTCGTGGGGAGCCACGTGAAGTTCAGAATCAGGGCGTGGGATGGACCCGAGGGAAGGCTCCCCAGAGGGAAGAGCGGAGCGGCTCCGGCAAGGCTGTGGGAGAGGACGTCGCAGCTCGGAGCTGGCTCCTTGCAGAGGCAGGGAGGCGGGTACTGGGCCCCTGGAGTCCAGCCGGCTGTGCGGCATTGACCTCACCAAGTGCCGGGGCTCTGAGGCGGTCAGGACAGGCCCAGACTCAGGTGTGGATTCCAACGTCCCCAGACCGATACCCGAATAGCGGAGTTCAACCACTCCCGTGCAAGCCATGGAGCAGACTGACCGAGTCGGCGTGTGCACACCTGCAGGTGGGCAAGCGTCCCAGACCCCCGGCTTCGGGACATCAGCACGAGAAGACCGCGGACCCAGTCAGGGCCACGCTTTGCACAGGGGAACTCCCAGACATAGGTAACAACGTTCCAGAGTGATTACGGAGGAATCCAGAGACCTCCTGGTGCCCAGATTAGTCCATGCCCACGAAGACCGTTGCCTCGAGTCTTTGGACAGCAGCATCCATGGTTCTGCTCACCGTGATGCGTTCTCGGTCTTTCGGAGGCGCTAATGGCCACGTTCCACCTGGTGTCCTGCAGGGACGGGAGGAGCCGAGGAGCTCGGGGAGGAGCTGGAGGCGGCCGGATGTTTCACGACTGTGGCTCGAAGTATGAGCCGACGGTCCTCTCTCTCGCCGCATGTAATTTATTAGGACGCGCAGTCAACGGAGTTGGTAATTACTATTTGTGCAGGTCTTTTCCACATAAAGCGGAGTCAGCAACCACAGTTGAGAGGAGAGGCCCGGAGTCCCTCCAGCGCACGGCTAAACGTTCTGCTGGAAAGAACAAAGCCAAGCGATGGCGCACTGCATTGACCTCGCTTCTGAGCACCGCCTTCCTCTACCCAAGAAGCTCTCCCTGATGTCGAGAATTTGGAAATAGGAACTGGAGGGACGTCTCTAAGTTCCCTGACGTGGACACCTAGCCGGGGCTTCAGCTGGCTAACAGCTCTCTGTAGCTTTAAGAGGAATTAATGCCTGTGTCCTTGAGTGAAGGCATTTGGCCATTAGAATAAGCGTAGGGTTTCTCTCACTGAGAATTCTGTGATTTTAGCAAAATGAACACTTCACTTTGTTGGCTACTGGTGCACCGTTTCTTGAAGGTGCTTTGGGATGGCAGGGAACTGAATATGGAACGTAGAATGCGCGTCCCCATGTCCGTTCGGTGTATCAGAACTTAGGAGGAGTCGTGCACCCGTCACGTGATTCCATTCCCACATGGACGGCGCCCACCTTGCCCCTCGCCGCTCCTGGGGAGATGGAGATGATGTCACTGACTCAAAGCTAAAGCCCAGATGGCAGGCTCCTGAGAACCAGACAATGCATTCTACAAATATTTGTCACGGGGCACACATTCTGGGGGGCAAGGCCCACAGAGCCACGGTCAGGCATGTGGTCAGAGGTCTGGGCTGACTCATGAGGGAATCCCTCAAGGCTCCAGATGCAGGGGATGGATGATGGGATGAGGGCATCGGTCAGGGTGGGGAGCAAGTGTGTCCTTCTGTGCGCTGACAGGGGAGAAGCCCTGCCCATCTGAGCTCATTTCAGGCAAGAGACGACCCAGGGCCAGGCTCCCGGACCCACGAGGCATTGTTGTGTCAGAGCCTGCTCGGAGCGTGGAGCCTTTCCACCCTCCCCTCCATGAACGCTGATGGGACTGTGCAGGGAGTGCAGCCCGGAAGGCCAGGGGCCAGACACACGACCATTCGGACGAGCACTGGGTTGACAAGTGTGCTTGACCATCAGGCGTGCTGATCTGGTGGGGGTGGGGTGATGCCGGCGAGGGCTCTCTCCACACGGGAGGCTCTGTGTCCAGGGCACATGATGGGCAACCACATTAAGGAGACCCCGGGAGAGCCCAGGGACTCTCATTCCTGGTGGCACTTGCTCCCTGGCAATGCTAGCACAAAGCCAGGCTGTGTGATGGTCCAGTACATGCGACTTTATTGGGCGACTCCGAGGAATAAGAAACCGCTGCCGGAACAAACACCCACTTCCAGAGACTTCCATGGGGTGCCAGAAACTAACGACATGGAGTTAACATCATCTGGTCAATGGCCTGGCCTGAGAGCAGCCCATGGGTGGAGGGTGTGACGCTGAGAGCTGGGAGTTTGGATGAGGTTTAACTTGAGGAGGAGCGATGGTGTGCTGCCCTAGTCACCCGAAGGCTCCGTCCCGAGTGCAAGGGCAACGCTTCGGTTACCCTGACCTGCTGGCAACACCGAGGGCCGCGCAGTCAGGCTGCCCGTGCCTCAGACGGTCGCACCCGCTGACCGCTGGCGGGCTGCAGAGGTGGGTGAGGGAGGGGCCCGGCAGGCAGGTTGCACGGCCTTTGGTGAGTGTGAGTCGGCACGCGGAAGCAGCTTCGGTAGGAATGAGAGGCAGGTGCGTGTGGGGGCTGCGTTCCTACCTGGATGCCTGTTGTTGGGGATCCTTCCAAATGCCCTGGGTGTACGATGCAATTTTAGTATAATTAAAACTTGAATCACTCCAATTATATAATTAATTATATTCCGCTTCAATCACAATTTCTAATTGATCCCAGTTGCTGGTTCTGCACCTGGAGACCTCGGGCACACCGGGATCAGTGAGCAGGTGGCCCGGCCCTGCGGCGTCCTCGCTCACATTCCATCATCTCCTAGGAACATGACTCGAGGCAGGTCGCAGGGAGTCCACCTGCCGTGTGCCTGTGCCCAAGGTACGAACGTGTGGTGTGGTGTGTGCCGAGTGTGGAAAAATCAAAGACCAGCCAGAGACCCCGAAGGAAGGCTCGGTCCAGGCCCCTGAGTGTCGGAGAAGAGCCGTGTGGTGTCGAAGGAGGCAAAGGACCCTGCTGGTGACAGAGAACTGGACTCCAACCCAGCAAGCGCACACCAGATGTCTACACCTGCTGGGTCCGCCGCCCCCAGCACAAGCCCCACCCCCCGCACCAGCACTCAGGACGCGGAGAAGAATGACACCAGCAAGACGGGAGACCTTAGAGGCCTGCCAAGCCTCAGAAACTGCCACTGTTTGTGGCCTCACACCTTCTGGAACGATTTCCAAAGCCCTTCCAGACTTGTCACATGACCTCAGCGAGTGAGAGAAATAGTGTAAGTGCCCCTGGACAACGGTGCCCCGTGGGTGCCGTGGTCCAACCTTCGTGAACGCAGCCGGCTCTGCTTATCTCTAGACGAGGCTGATGCCCGGCTCTTGCAAATAAGCCCATATAGGAGCACTTGTGTAAGGCCCGCGGCCCTGGGTAGACCTTCTGGTGGCGTCACGTGGCCGCCACGTGCCCTGGGATGTCACAGGGCCACATCAGAGCACACGAAAAATAGGATCACTTTTAAAAGGGTTCCTATAATCCTAGCAGAAGAGAGCCGCCTGTTTGTTTGTTTTCTTTATCATTTGAAGGAAAAAGACAAGAGTAAGAATAAGTTTTACTTTTCCTTAGGGGTCAAAAACCACATTCGACACGAAGCCATCTGTAGGTCTGCGTCTTCCATTCCTGAAAACGCCTGTGCCGTGCGTAGAGCGTGTGTGTCCATGAGTCTGTGTCTGAGCTTGGACTTTTGAAAATGTCAGAAAATGAAAGAGAAATGCCCAGCCAGCCCCCAGGCCAGCGGCGTGAGCCCCAGCCGGAGCGGGGCGGAGGTGAGCTGGGGTCCCGCGGACCGGGCCCCGGGTGCCCTGCGGGCTCAGGTCACCTGCAGAGCGCCCGGCCCTGGAGAGGAGCTGCCGGAGCGAGGTGGCTCGGCAGGTTTTCACGGACGAGCCCTGTACCTTTGTTACCTCCAGCGATGGTCATACAATGGGGGGGGTGATAAAGACCTCAGGAGCGCCCCCAGCTGAGGCTCATCGGTTCAGAATCTCTGCTCACCTCTTCCGTGCGGTCTGTGCCGAAGCCCAAGAATCTTCGTGCCGGGCAAGTTGCACCGAAGCAGAACTGAACTGAACACAAAAGTGTGCAGCCGGAGGGAGGCCGATAACGTTTGGTTATGAATAACATTAGCCAGCGATCCAGCTGGAGAGCATTATCCTTCTCCCCTTTACCTCAGAGATTATTAAAGAGATAAAATGAATTTTTCAAAACATTTTAATAGTTGCACATTATTCTAAGCTTTCAATTTATGCGCCTTTCTTTTCCCTTCGTGTTTATTTATATCTCACCGTTTCCCCTCAAATCCAATACACCTTTTACTCAAACGGCTTATTTTTCTGCAGGATCCTGTCGGAGGCTTAGACATACACTATCTGTAGCAAAGTCTCGGATGTTCCAGAAAGACCCAGACGAGATGCGCACACGTGTCACGGCCCGGGCGGCTCAGTTCAGAGGGCGCAGAGCCGTGGGCTGCAGACGCCATCTCCGGGCCCAGACAGAAGAACACAGGCCACAGACAATTTCTGGAAGGAAGCAGGTTGCATGTGGTTTTGGTTAAAGTTTTGGTTAAAGTTTAAGGCCCGAGAGCCTTCATAATGAAAAGTTTATATGAAGAATTTAAATAAAGCCGAGGACAGGATGGGAATTCTTACGGATTTATATCAATTCCCCCCACACCCACGTACCCATTTGCACATGTGTGTACACACACACACACACACACACTATGCTCAATCATTTCAATTAATGACCACAACCGTGGAGGTTGGTGGATAGAAGAGTAAGTCAGGAGCTGACGGGTTTTGGAATGAACCACGGAGTGCTGAGGTTCGAGAGTGGGCTTTGGGGTCAGACGTGCCCGGCCTGAGCGCTAGACTCTGCCGTGTACCAGAGGCTTGACTCTGAGCCCCGGACTCTCATTTGTGGGACGACATGGGAGATCTCCACGGGTTACTCTAGGCCCCCGCAGATGGGGCCACGGATGCAAGCATTTGGCCAATCTGTCCTTCCGTTCTTCGGGATCGGCAGGACATCCTTGCATCTTGGTTCTGGGCCTCGTGGAGGCAACCCCATATCTGAGACAGGACAGTAACGGCCCCAGCGTGCCCAGGACCTTCCTGGTCTGCAAACTGAAAGGCTGGTGTCCCGCAAAGCCCTCAGGACCCTGCACACCGGGTGGCGGGTCATCCCACCCCTTCCCCCGCCGCCGCACACCCCTGCCCTCGCCCCTGGGATCTGGGGATGACGTTTCACTGGTGAGAAAACGATCGGAAGGGGAGGCTTCGGAGACTCAGTCTGGTCTATTTTATCGATTAGCTTAATACCAGGAGAGTCGTGGGTCTTCCCTTGTCAACCGTCCAGGACGGTTTCAAATCCTTTACAGTCTAAGTCAACAAAGAGCTGATTTGTTGACACCAAAGACCTCGACAGATGACTTTGCTTTGCTCCGCGCGGATGGGGTTTTCTCCTTGCTTCTTTGTTTTGTATCTGTGGTGAGGATGATTGTCTAGATGTTTCTATTTAGCTTCTTTTGTTCCAAAAGATTGCAAAGTGTATACTAAGTGTTTTGCTGTCACACATGGATTATTCTGTTACTGCCTTATCCTGCGGGGGGGGGGGGGTGTGCTCCCCTACAGGGCGGAACGTCGTCCGCACATACCCGGCGATGTCCGCGTCCAGACCCTTGAACACGCGAATAAATTTGGATCTGCGACAAAGAAGAGGTAACAAACGAGCCGGCCTTAAATAAATCGGGGGATGAACCTGGACCGTCAGATGGGCTCAGTGTCATCACGAGGGTCTTTGAAAGAGGAAGGTGGGTCAGAGGCAGAGACACCTGCTGTCCAAGGCAGGGCTGGAGAGGTGGGGCAGTGGCTCCGAGCCAAGGAAGGTGGGTGTTTCTAGAAGCTGGAAAAGGCAAGGACGTGGATCTCCCTGGAGCCTCAGTTTTAGCCCAAGAGACTGTTTTGTATGTGTGACCTGCAGCTCTGTAAGGTGGAGAATTTACCAGTTTGGGGTGATTTGTTACGGGAGTGCTAGAGAACAACACCGTAGCATGGGGGATTTGATTTGGGCGTTTTTACCAACAGTCACACTTGCTGGGAAAAGTGAAGAGGGAGCCGGGCATAGACCCATATGCCGTTTCTGGCAAGTCTGCAGGGACAGTGGGCTGAGAGATGTCCCCCGGCAGGTGCCGGTTGACCTGGGAGCCCAGCTGTGCACAGGAGCCATTCAGGTGATACAAGGGGGACGCCTGCTCCTGGAGGGTCCCAAGTGACACTGACCAGCATGTTTGTCGCCTGGACCCTGGGGAGAAGGTCCCTGGGTGCCTGGTTTCCAGTCCAGAGAAGGAAAAGTGAGGGTGTGGAGGGGACGCCAGGGGGCCTGGGGGCTGCTCAGTGTAACGATGGGGGACGTTCGTGACCACGGGCAGGCTGGTGGCCCCCAGACCTGCACAGGACATGGGTCAGGACAGGTCAGAGGTAAGGCAGGTAGGTGTGCAAGAGGACATGTGGACAGAGCTGGGTGGGAGCCGGACAGACACGAGGGTGGGCCTGATGACCTCGCTCCTGATTGGACACCCTCCTGGGACAGTGAGGACCCCGTCTGCCCCCCATGGCAGCTTCCGGGCTGTGTCAGGAGCAGGGCCAGCTTCACTGAGTCAGTGGCTTCCATGTCTTACCTTGAAGCCACGAAACAACACTCCTGAAGGTCTTAGCACATCTACCGTCCAGTTCAGACGCCTGGATCCCTGGCCCTGCCCTCCTCCCCGACCTGGCTGCCCAGAGCTCTGAACGGGGGACAAAGTGCACGGCTCCCTCCTACATCTGGGGCACAGTCTGGCCCTCAGCTCGTCCCTCTGGGCCTCTCCCACCAGATGGCCGTCCACGCTCTGCGCTGTCTGCGGGGAAGCAATCGCTTCCAACACATCCTTTCTCGCTCCAGCCCCAGGGCTCCTTGCCCACCCAGCTCTCCCCTGCCGGCCACCCACTCATGAGCAGAGCCTCTGGGTCTGCAGGGGGAGACCTGCCCACCGCTCAGGACACTCCTCCTCCTGGAGGCAGGACACCTGCTGCCTGGGACCCACCTCCTCAGTGCAGCTACAGGACGCGGCTCTTGTCTGATGGGCTGCTGGCTGGCTGGATAATGGAAAAAGACAGTAAAAAAGGAAAATCATACTCAGTGTTACATAGCTTAAAATTTTTGAGTGAAACATAAACATTCCGTGTTGTCTTGAAACATGGAGTAGAGCCAAGTCTCTTTCCCGAGCGAGTTCCCAGCAGCTGGAGTCCCTGCACCGCCTCTGCCGTCATATCAGGCCCCTTTCCTCCGCGTGCTCACCTGTGGCTGTTGGTCAAGGTCAGAGGCGGCGTCGTGCTCCGGGTAGCCATAGGTCATTCCCTGTCACGTTACAGTCGAGGCTCCTGCAAGGGGAGCTCGAAGCTCCTGGCTTTGGGATATTCCGTGACCTTGATTCCAGGGCGCGGCGCCTTCCTCTTTGCTCCTCAGCCTCTTCCCTACGGAACAAAATCACACGGAGCAGATGAGGCGAGCGCGAGCAGCAAGCTCTGAGCATCGATTCTGATTTCACACACGTGCACGCACACACGCGCACACATGCACACGCACACACACGCACATGTGCACGCACGCGCACGCACACGCGCACGCACACGCACACACACACATGCACATGCACACACACGCACGCGCACACGCACACACACGCGCACACGCACACACACGCACGCGCGCACGCGCACACGCGCACACGCACACGCGCACACGCACACGCACACGCACACATGCACACACGCACTTGAAAACATTCGAGATGTTCACAAAATGTTTTAAGTTCATTGGAGATGCCCGTGGGTGTCATTTGCCAAACATTCCTGCCTGACGTTGCAGTGTGTGCAGGACAGCTGGGGTGCACTCCGCAGTCTTGGTGTCTGGGACCAGAACGGGCCTCGCGGCAGGGCCTCCAGCTCTGGGGAGGGCGCCAGCCCCACGAGGAAATAGAACAGGGCGCGGCTTCCTGCGCAGAACCTTCGAAAAAATGTACGTGGACGTCCTCCTCCAGGATTTCAGCTGAGTCACACCGGGCACATCCAGAGGCCCTCGGAATAAAACCGACCACCCTCATGCTTCACGAGCCCGGGCTCTGGCAGCCGCCACCGAGGAGGACACCTGCTTGAGCCAAGAGACTAACAGAGTGACTTAGCCCTTCCCCATGGTAAGATGTGCCCCATAGGCTGGGGGTCTAGGGACCCTGGGATCCTGTCCTAAGGACCAGGCGGCCAAGGGTTGACCCTGTGGGGAGCACGGACCATCCTCTGCCCAGAGGATGTGTGGGGTTGTGTCCACTGGACCCTGGAGGAGGGGACAGCAAGTCCGGTGTGCAGGAGGCACCGCTTGGTCTCAGGAGGCACCCAGGAAGTTACAGTGAGTGTTGGTGGGAGCACCTGTGTCCCAGGAGGTGAGCTGGGGCCCGGGAATGCCTGGATCTCCTGTCAGGACGTCATCGTGGGCACCCGTCCTGCAAGCGGGAAAACCCTGCTAAGCAGTTACGCTGCGGATTTTTCTGAAAATCGGATAATCACGTTTGGGTCTGGGGTGCAGGCACACCTACAGCTTTGTGTCCACATTCTTACTCCTGTGCCCCTGGAGGTCAGAGCCCTCGGGCGACTCTGGCTGGGACGTCTCTGTCGGCCAGCGCGCAGGGAGGGAAGACTCGGGCGTCGCTCGGCTGGCCCCAGTGACAGCGTGCTTTCTTCCAGAACTGTAGGTCACACAGACTCCAAAGTGCATTGGGCCAGGAGGAGAGGTTGTGCGATGACCATGTCCAGGGGCGCCCTCTCTGGCAGAGGACGTGGAAGGCTCCGACCACACGATTCCTGCAGGAGGTGAAGGCAGATGTTGGGGTTTCGGGGCACACAGCACGGACTGCTGAACTGGACTTTATTTCAGCCCATTGCGGTCATGGGTGATGTGGCTGCCCCCGGGGAACAGATCCCTTAGCAGCTGCCAGGCCCTTTTCCAATGAGGCCAGCAGAACCGCAGAGAAAAATCGATGCCTTGTCCGTCAGGCTCCCAGTCCATTAAGCATCCCTCCACCAACCAGTCCTGAAGACTAGTGAGTGAGCTCGGGCACGTGCTGTCCCCCCGATCTCTGCGGAGCCAGCTGCACGTCCCATGGCTCCACGGGCCCTGGGCTGCTCCTTCCACTCTCACCAGGGACCGCGTGCTCGAGGTGGCTTGACCTGGGGGAGGAAGGGGGCAGCCGCACCCACAGAGGCCAGGCAGGTGGAGGGGCTGTGGGGCTCCTGCGGACAGCGGGGGCATGGCCCCGAGCGGGAAGGGACCCGCTGTAGGCAGAGGGAAGGTCCCAGAGCCATCCAGATACAGTCATTCTGGAGGCGCAGAAACTCTCCCCACTGAATGAGAGCATGAACAATTCTGTCACCAGAAAAAATTCTCTTAATTAGAATATCGCGTCACTATTTCCAGAGCCTGAAGAAACAAGGACCTGCCGTGTGCAGCAGGGTAATAAATACTCCAGTTTAGATTTCCAAGGTCCAAAAGACCTTCAGACAAAATGTCATCATTCCAGACTCTGGTCGTGAACATAAGCTCCTGTTCAGCCTTTCCAAGTCAGTGAAATCGTACTATGGACAGGTGCCCAACATGGCTCCTGCCTGCTGGGGCGGTTCCTCCGATGGCACGGCCACCAGACCCGGCTTTGGGCACTGCATGGGGACAAGCCCTGAGGGAAGAGACAGCCCTGGCCTCAGGGGACCACAGTCCAGTGGGGAGACAGACACAATTCCAGTCATCACACAACTGACTGTGGAGTCTCAGTGTTACAAGTGCTGAGCAGGGAAGGCTCCCAGGGCTGTGGGAAGGAGGCAGGAAGGATCTAGGCTGGGGGCCTGGGGTCAGGAAGTCTTCTCTGTCAAGTGGCTCCTGGGACGAGTCCCCCTCGGATGACCAGGCAATGGTAGAAAGGATGGTTGTTGGGGGAGCAGAAATGCAGGCAGAACAGCATGTGCAAAGGGCCTGTGGCAGGAAGGCCAGTGGGTTGGAGCCATAGCTTGCATGTGATGAGGCTGGGGTGGGGTCTTTCTGGACAATTATAACATGAGGGTAATAGCCCTCTACTGAGTTTTTAAACAAATAAATTGTATTTAAAGTCAGGTCATTGGTAGGAATTTTGAGGTTAACTATAGTTTTAAAAGTAATTTCATTTCGCCATTCATATATGGTAATCTTGATGAGGGGTTTAATCAAAATGTAGAGGAATTCAATTATTTTTTAAAAAACCCTGCATTTTGGGCTGCTTAAGGGAACAGAAAATCTCATTTAAAATATCCAACTTTAATAATATAAAAATAAGACTATCCCAGTAATTACAAAAATCATATTTAGCAACTGGTTTAGTGTGTTCTTAAATTTTATTGTGATGAAACACTTCTCCATTCGTTATGCTTCGGGGAGATGCTTGTCAGACGATGTGAAAAGACGTGTCTTCTCCCTCCACATTCAACCAGGGGCCCCAGACCGAGGCTCACTGGTCTGCGAGTAGGAAGGTCTCCTTTCCAGAGGTGGGGGGCCTCCTCGCGACCTGAGCGCAGGGAGATGTGCTTCCAGACAGGAAGATGAGTGAAGTTTGATACCAGAGAGTTCCACACACAAGAGAAAACGTCTCAGCATCGTCTGCTCCAGGCGAATAAAATGGTCAAAGAAAAATGAAGTTTAAAAGTGGCATTTCTTTCCGTTGCTTTAGAGATTTAGGTCCTAAACCTTGTGAGAGGGGGATGGCCTGAGGCCAGGACCCAGAAAGCCGGAGCCCCCTGCCGTTTCCCAGACACTGGCTCCCGGGACACCTGCCCCTGGGGGGTCTGGGGAGGGGCCGCGTGGGGAGGCCTGATCCTCATGTCTTCAAGGCTGACCGGTAGGCGTCATCATAGGGGCACACGAGAGTCTCAGGCCCCCTCCCCCCACACTGGGGCCGAAGGCGCAGCAGGAGGATTTCCCGTGGGACAGAGGCCTAGACCTTGTCCACACAACAGAATCGGCTGGGACACTTGGCACAGGTGGATCAGAACTCAGGGAAGGGACTCAGGTGTCAGCTGAGACCAGACCGGCTCACGGAGTCCACTCTGGAGCTGCGGGCTGAAGGGGGGGCACCGGATGGAGGACGTAGGCGGTACAGAGGCTTCGGGCAGAGCAAGGCTTGGCCCCCAGACTCTGGCCCCCAAATCTCGTGTCAGAGCCTTCTTCCTTCCTGGGAAGGGCCTCCCTGAGACCGGAGGCTGACTACAGGGTGCTCTTGGCCACGGTGCTCACCAGGGAGGAGGGACAGGGCGAGAGGGGGCTGCTGCGTCTGCACAGGGCCTGGGGGCCCCAGAGGAGACGCAGCACCGGCGCCCAGAGGCTGTCCCGTGAGGGCCCGGGCTGTGAGGCCCGGCAGAGGCTGGCAGCGCACCTTGTCCCAAAACGAGAGGGTTGGGGTGGGGGCTCGGCGTCCTCCCCCGTGACTCCGCAGGGTGCCTGCTTCTCGCAGACTGAGATGCCGACTCAGGGGGAAGGGGCAGGATGCACACGTTCCCTAAGCAGCGTGGGTGAAAACGCTCCGACCCGACAAGTACAGGACCTGAGCGCGCTCTCAGCTTACCGCGTGGCATCTCGGAATACAGATTTTTTATTTTCAACAGTGACCACTCAAGGCGTAGTATTGTAAAGCTGCCCACTCTCCTGTAATCACTGCACGATGCACTTTCCACCAGTCTCACAGCTCTTTTTCCAAGAAACACGACTACTGATTCCAGAACGGGAAGAGAGAGCTCGGTCTTCCCAACATCCGGAAGCGTCTTCTCGTCTCACGGTCGTAAAAGCTACAAGTCGTGCGGGACAAACCAACGCAACCACGATCCGACGGGTCGCCGACGCCAACACCCCCAGCAGGACGCGGACGCTGAGCGGGCGGAGGCTGGCCGGGCGAGCTGCGGGGTCCCTCGCAACCTCCCTCACGGGAGAAAGAAGCAGAACATCTGCCGGACCCGTGGGTCACGCAGCCCACGCAGACCCCACGTCCTCGGCGCGGGTGACACAGCTACGCGTGAAGAGTGAAACGAGGAGGGGCACCGGGGGGAGGTGAAGGCTGTGCAACCCCCAGGGACAAAGGAGCCTCCCGGAGTGCAACCTCTGGGGACACGGGAGCCTCCCGGAGGCCGAGCCTCACCCCCGCCACAAAGCAAACCGAGGTGTTTTGGCGGAGGGACTGGTGGGACATGGTTGTCGCCACGGAGAGCACGTGGAAAAGCCAGTGAGGACGCCGCCCGGGGCAGGACAGCGGGTGAGGGGCACGTGCTGGGGAGTGGGCTTGGGCAGCCGCTCTCTTCTGGGGCTGCTGGCCAGCCCCTGGATGTGGGCCAGAGCGGGGGCACCGTGTACCGTGCTGAGAAGCCTGGGGAGGCTGTGCGCCGGAGCACTGTGCACTGTGCCCAGGCTGAGAAGCCTCGGGCAGGGCTGGGTTTCCCTCCAGAAAGATTCTAGGACAGGCCCGAGCTGGAAACCTACGCAGGAGGCCTCTGAACCTCATGGGAGCGTCCGTCGCTGTCGTGGGCCGAAAGTTAGAAAGGCTGACCCGGCGGAGGGGCTCACTGGAGAACGCTCCCGGGGACCCGAGGAAGCCTGGAGGGCATGGGCCAGGCCGCGGGAGACCCAGTTCAGGTGGGCGCATCTGCAGGTCGGAGTGAGGCGACCAGACACCCTGGACGGGCTCCGAAGCGGGAGAGGAGCCTCTCTGAAAGCTGGGGCAGGGGTGACACCATCAGACGCTGGGACGTGCTGTAGACAATGTCTCTAGAAGCCGTGCCAGAGGGTGCAAATCCACAAGGGAAAGTGGGCCACGGAACAGATCCGTGCCCCTGCCACGCCCGGGGCTGGCCCACAAGGACCCCGCAGTGACCGTGTTACCATCGGAGAAGGTGGCCGTGAAGTCCTGGTTGCCTTGACCACTGCCAGGGGAAGGACGCCACCCAGATGAACCCAGCGGAGGTCCTGGGACGCAGAAGCTGCTGACCGACCGCAAGCCCCAGGCGGCAGGTCCCCAGAAGCCGCAGAGCCTGCGAGGGCACTGCGTGGGGAACCGAGCAGACCCAAACCCAGGCACCCCGAGAGAGGGCACGTGACGCCGCGGAGCTCCGGAGAAACGGCCGGGATGCCGCAACTCTGAACCACCTGCGCTGGGGCCCCAGAAGAAAGCGGATCAAAGGAACAAAGCAGACATCAGTGAGAAAGAGCAGGAGCTTTCGGAAACGGGACGAGCGGGGCGGCCGGGCAGGGTCCTCACGGAGCGGGCGTCCAGCGGAGGGCCCCGGAAGGCACTGAGGGCCTGTGAGTGCGGGCGGCACGTCTCGAGCCCACAGGGTGTCCACGCTCCCGCCAGCCAGACCCGAGACCACACGGAACACCCACCAGACTCCCTGGACCCTGGGAGGGACCATACCTTGGAAGAAGCCACCCCAGGCTCGCCCTGACGTCGGATGAAGTCAAGCCAAGGAGGGAACGGGCAGAGACGTCGCTCTTACCTCATCGCGTTCACAAAATGTAGCTTCAAACAGAAATAGATCAAAGTGTAAAGGCTTAGAAATATATTTCTGGAAGAAAACATAGGAGAAAACGTTGCATTAGGCAAAGATTTCTGAATCACTCTTAATCATAAATGAAAAGAATTGGCAAGTTGGACCTCATCAAAATAAAGTCTTCTGTTCTTGTCCAATATCATTAGAACATGAAAAAAAATGAGCCACGAGCCGGGGAAGAAATAATCCCACGCGTGTCCTTGACGCACTTGCATCCGCTTGTAAACCTCAGTTCTGCAGCAGAACGCGAGAGGGGCTGACGGGTGCCTGGGCCAGCCTGTCCTGCTCCAGCAGCACACTGTGGACGGGCTCACCAACACTTGCATCTCACAGCTGTGGGGCTGCAAGACAGAGATCGGGGCATGTGGGGTCTGGCTCTCGGGGACGCCACTCCGCCAGGCTCACCGACCACCGTCTCCTCCACCGTGCTCATGCGGTGGACAGAGATCTCTGCGCTCCTCAGCCCCTTACGAGGACACTAGTCCTACCTTTGGGGGCTCCCCCTCACCACCTACTCACCTCCCAAAGTCTTCACCTCCAAACACCACCACTGGGGATTTCGGGCTCATCATGGAAATTTGGGGACGGGGAGATCAAACGTTCTATCCCTGGCAACCTAATGAAACGCAGGCAGAACACAGACGCTTCTCACAAAGAAGATATTCAGCGACTGATGGATGCCTTCAAGGGTCCACATCACGAGTCCTCAGGGAGATGAGGTAAAGGCACAACGAGCACTTTCCGGCCAACGTGGAAGTATGCCTGACATCGCTGTAAAACCACGTCCACGAAGCGCAGCGGCACGGTGAGCTGCCGCTGCCTGTCTCCACGGAAGGCTGGAGAGTTCTTTCCGTGATGGTACCAAGCGAGGTGAGGACGCGGGCTTGGACCCCGACGGGCAGCTTCTCACAGAGGTAGACACGCACCTGCCACCTGACCCCGGGTCCCCCTCCTTGGCTCTCACCCAGGAGAAAGAACAACCCAACATCAAGTCAAGACGTGTGCGGGGCTGCCCGGACCCGCTTCGCCCGCGATCACGATGTGTTTCAACGGGGGAATGCATAAACCGGTTTTTGAAAAGCATTCGCAATAAAAATGAACAAAATATGGACTGACACAACCATAGGGATGGGCCTCGAAACCACGGTGCTCAGGTGCAAACCAGACGGCACCCACGCTTCCGTCTCCGTATGTTTGCAGTTGTTGAAGACTGAAGCCCGCCCACGGAAACAGACGGGTCAGCAGCTGCCCGAGCGCTGGGGCGGGAGGCCTGGCCAGGAGGGACATTAGGGCCTATTTTAGATGATGAAAATCTATATATTTGTCAAAACTCATCCAACCGCTCACTTAAAATAAGTGCGTTTTATGGTATGTAAATTGTTCTTCAATAAACTTGATGTAAAGTGCCATGTTGTACCACTACAGGGGCCAGCAAACGGTTAACATGACAACAGTAGGTAATACGGGCCTCTTGCAGGAAATCGAGAGCCACTGGAACCCTTGGATATTGGCAGGAAAGCAAATGAACCCTACGTGGCAGTTTATGGCGTATGTCAAAACTGCGGAAAAATACGAATGTCCCAATAGAATAACGGACAAAATATTTTACTGGAACTCATGTAATACAGGTGGGACTAAGAATGTATGTACCCGAGTGGGCTGTGGGGGGGCTGGGCGTCAAACAAGGGGACGGCGGACTCTCCTGTGTGGCAGGACACTCGGGCACGTGCCCCTACATCCTGATGGAGGCTTGACGGATGATCGCCGGCGTCCTGTAGGACACTCAGCATGTGTGCGTGGCGTGTGCCCTTGTATGTGCAGAACATGGCATGACTGATCCCGAGAGCTCCCACAGGGCCTGTGTCAGAGGAGGCAGCTGTTGCCGGCGGACCCCCACGTCATGGGTCTTTCACTAGTGCACAAAGTGTTTATGGGCTGTTTTACCAATCCATTTAAAATAAACTAGACAAATTCAGCAGACAGAATGGACACGACATCATCACCCACAATCAGCAGCTCCCCTTCGTGTGCTGGAAGGACGGAGCCCGGACGCGGCTGGTGTCGGTCTAAAGAGCCCGCGCTTGGCGGTGGTGCAGGGACACCGTGGATGGAAGTGGGGGGACGCCCCCGTGAGCCGAGGTGTCTGCCCGGCAGCCTGGAGGTACCTGCGTCCGGACAGCAGCGCCACTAGCTTTGCTCGTCCCCGGCTCCGCCGTCTTATGTTATTTTGTAGAATGTGCTCTCAAAACTTAATCTGTGCTTTAGGAAGCAATGAGTTATCTGTCAGAGAAATAATTCAAAAGTAGACAACCCGTGAAGAAAACAGAAGTCAATCACCTTTTTCTACAGAAGCATGCGTGGATGCAAAATGAGCGACGCTGAATGCCGTTCGGTATAGACGCGTCGACCTCTCGGTGGGCAGGGCACAAACAAGCCTGGAAGCCGAGTGCTGTGCTGGGATCGGGCCAGCCCCACCGTTCTCGCAGGGGGAGAGCTTCGGCGGGAGTGGAGGGTGCGCGTGCCGGGTCGGTCCCACGGAGGTGCGCAGTGAGGAGGAGACGGGGGAGGTGCATTTGGGCCCCGTGTTCTTCCTCGTGTCCAGGCTTCATTCACAGCGATCGCACATCTAACTGGAGAGGAGACGAGAAGGAGCTCCTGGCTTGTCCCTGGGATCCCACATCAGCATGTACCTGACCCCTGCGGCAAGGTTGTCAGAGGAGAACTTGGGGGGCAGGGCCAGGAGCCACGCCGTCAAGCGGAGCCACGGATTTGGACCCCAGAAAAGCTAAACCCAAAATGTCAAACCCCACCTGCCTGCTTCTGTATCATGCCCTTTTTTTTTTTTTTAAGACTTCTGGTTTTTGCTTTTCCAACATCACAGTCATCCGGCAAAGCAGAAGACCTGCTTCCTTCGCTGAATCAGATGATTTGCTCTTTTCAGACGGGCCGGGAGCTCGGTGGCCTCACACCAAGCAGCCCTCCCGTTTCGTGCCTCAGAACGGGTTGCAGACCGCTCGTTCTGGACGTAAGTGAGGGTGCTCGTCATGCCCCAGGCCTTCCACGCACCCGCCCCGTGGCGCCCTGTGCAACGGGCCTCATGCCCTGTTCTGACGGACCCACGGCAACCCCGAGCTGATTGCTCCGGGGAGAAGGAAGGCTCTTTGCGAAATGAGGCGGCTCACGTCAGAAAAATTATATTTCTGATAATGAAGGAGTAGAATGTTTAAGTCATTTTTAAACTCCTGTGTAAAACTCACTCTCATACAGCACTCGCTTTGTGAACCACAAGAAAAAAACTAGCGGGGGCAGACATGATCATTTAATTTCCACGTCAGAAAAGCAGCCAAGAAAACAGAGAACAGCTTGAGAATGTGGTGCTGCCAAGTAGCACAGCTACTAATTCATTCCAACTTTGTAAAGCAAATATTTCTCCTCCCACTTCAACAAAGCGCAGAAGGAGGGGTCCCAGGAAGCCCGCCGGCTGGGTGGTGCTGGTGGCAGTCACCGTGGGGGGGGCTCATCTCCCCAGGGAGTGGGTGGGGTAGGGAGCTGGTCCGAGCGGCCCAGGGAGCTGACGGGGTGGGGTCGTGGGCCCTGGGGTTGGGTCGCAGGCCACCTGCGGTCCTGAGCTGCGGGAGGACCTCGCCTCATCCGCCAGGAGGACAGATCAGTGACGGCCACACTGGGCACTGGAAGGCAGGTCCTGGTCCAGATTCGGGGTCTAGGAAAGTTGGATCGGACAGCACTGCCTGTTGGAACGTGACCCTGCGGCGAAACTTCACAAGCAGGCCTGTGTCTGGTTTGCCTCCCTGTCCCCGAAGAAGGCAAGGCCCTTGGAACCTCACGGGTGCCCAGGGGGTTAATAATAGCGCTGATCCCAGCAGAAGTCAACGCTGGTGTGCACGGCTTTGAATAGTCCTGTGTCCCAGCACCATGCTAGGAGGCGCGCATCCTTGCAACAGATGAGGAGTCTGGGGTTCTTAGTGGCTAAGAAACCTGGTGCAGGTTTCACCCCCAGGTCGAGGTACAGCCGTGACAGCAAGCAGGGTCTCCTTGTGCACTAGAACCAAAGCCTCGTCTCACTCTGCTGAGACCCAAAGATGTGCTCATAATGCAACACCTGGACAAGAACAAACACGGCTTTCAACGGTGCGTGTGGCTACGGGGCAGGAGGTGTGAACATCAGATGAACACAGAACGTGGCAAGTTTGGGCCCGAAATAAAAGCGTGGGTGTGTTTTCCCCTCCCAGATGCCCTTGATGCCCCGTGACTTATATACTCCTTCGTTCCCGGTGCAGGCTAGGTTCAGCTGGACACCAAGCACAGTCCCTCAAAGACCTGTGCCCTGTCCCGACAACGTCCCAGCTCCAGGAGGGCAGCTGGCCATAAGAAAGGACAAAGCATGGTGTGAAGTGCACGTCAGAGGAACATTCTTGTTTTTCGAGAAGCATCAAGGAGGATTGGCCACCTGTGTTTGCGGTGTTCAGGCGCACATCACCAGAAATGTGCATCGGACCTGGATTTTGAAGAAGCCAGACCAGTGGGTAGCGGAGAAAGCACTGGGCTTGCAGGAGAGAGATACCAGCTTGCTGGGCACAGAGCAGGTGGTGGGGCAGGACCAGCTAACGGGGGAGTCGGGACGGTGAAGACGCCCACGGGCAGGGCCAGGGGCGAGGCCGGCATCGGATGCTGTAAGCTGTGATGGGACAGGTCTGGTTTGCTGGGTGGAAATCACTCTAGTCCAGAAGTCGTGCACACATGGCATACGCAAAGGGAAGGTACAAGCGCCAAAGCAGGGAAACTGGAGAGAATGGGGCTGTCGTCTCACTCAGACTCAGGGCAGCAAGACGGATGGGATGGAAGAGCCTTGGGAGGACAAGCGGATTGCGCACCTGGCACGGGTCAGTGAGGGGCAGGTGTGTGTCAAAGATGGCGCCAAATGTCCCCAGTGGGCTTTTGAGAGGCTGAGCCACCCTCCTCCGAGTGACAGTTCGGAAGGGGGCAGATGGTCGGGATCAGGGAAAAAGATAATGAGCTTTGGGCATGATCTGGATGCTGGGAGCCGGGGGTCAGGAGGCTCTTCTGGGACTCAGCGGCAAGTGGCTGAAGTCACTCAGGGAAGACATTTCAAGAGAGAAGAGATGGAGAGAAAACAGGTGAATTTGAGATAGACCGAAGGGTGGAGGCCAGGCCGCGAGAGACCATGTGGGGTGTCCCATGTGGGGCATGCCAGGGAAGGGTCTGGATCATGGGCCCCAAGACAGGAGAAGGTCAAGGAGGGGCTCAGTGAGCTGGAAGGAGAGGCAAACTGAACGGAGAAAAGCCATCGCTGTGGTCATGCTCGGGACGAAGCTCAGGCCGGGACCGTCCGACGGAGCTGATGTTGGTGACACGGAGTGTGCCACGTCCTGCCACGTCTCCCCGTCTGGAACCCAAGTCCTGGCACTCGAAAGAATATTTTGAATGAGCAAGTACGGGACTGACTCTCTTCCACGCAGGATTGGAAACCACAGACTCTGTCCATGTGCTGAAGATGATGCCACGTACGGATGCGTCCTCGGTGAGCCCTGATGAGGTGTTGTGGGTTCACTTGGCGAACAATTACCCGAGAGCAAACATTGTCGCTAAAACTCTCAAGATCGCTGGTGCAGGGAGTTCATGATTTGGGAATCAGCAGTGCTGAGGGTTCCCGACCTGACGCGCCCCAGCCGATGAACATCAAGGGGCCTGTGGATCTTGGGTCCTGCCCTGTGATGTCACCGCCATCATTCCATTCCAGGTCCCCAAGGCTGTAGCCATGCCTCCCAACGGATGGACAACCTCTTCATCCACTGAGATGCTAGGACCCTAGAAGCAAGACAGCTCCTCCTTCCCTGCGGAGGAGGGACTGGGCCATAACCGTGGCCGAGATCCGGGGCTTGGCTCCCGTTGTGCCACTACCTCCAGGCAGATTCCGTGGTTGCAGGCTGTCTTGATCTAGGCCTCTGGCGGTGCTGGGGAACAAACCTGCAGCTGCATTCGAGGTGAGACGGTGAGAAACCAACGGTCTCTGAAGTCTCTTCCCTGAACGTGTAAGTGTCACTTGGCAGCCGGACCCTCCTTTGAGTGTGCCCTCTCTGACCCGCGGGAACTTCTCTGAAGTTGAACGAATGCCCGTGAACCGCATCTTGCCCAAATACGATTGAACAGATACAAATGAGAGGGAGAGTCAGAAGATCTTCTGTATAGCACCAGCATGTCCCCCTCAATTGCTGGCTGGAGTTCCCTTTTGCAAGTGGGCCCTCCCCTCCTGCCTCCAGAACGCAGTACCAGCCTGGCCTCACTGGGCACCATGGCCTGTCCGTGCTGGTCCTGCACCAGGAATGGGATGTGGTCCTTGGCATGGCAGCACAGAGGGCCAGAGGTCCCAGAAGCCGAGTCCCCTTCAACCTCATGGACAGCCACATGGCCCCATGCAGGGACCTCCGATGACCCCGTGCTCTCATGAGGGCGGGCTCTGTGATTGGTTTGTACCCCCACGTCTCCTGATGGGAGGGGGGTCCCTGCTCTTCCCCAACACCCCGTCCCTCCCTCCTTCCCAACAAGCAGAAGGAGCATGTTCCTGGGACATCTGAGGGTGAGGGGTCACATGACCCGTTGGGTCAAAATCGTTATGTCACCACCGGGCCAAGTTTTTAACCATTAAGAAAAGACCCTCCAGCAGACGGAGGAAGCTTGGTGCTCAGATGACGCAGCCTCCGGATCTGGCCTTCATCTGTGGTCCCTGAGTCGCCGCACGAAGAGAGGTGACCCTAGTGTGTTCCAAGAACCACAGCCGATCTCGCATGAACAAGAAATACAGCTTTGCTTGCCAAGTCTGGAGGTGTGGACGACATGGGACCCCACCTGCGCTGACAAATACGGCCGCCTTGAGTGCAGGCATCTCCCTCCTCTGAGCACCGAGCACCCGCCCCCCGCGGCGCATCCGCGCCCCCGTGCCCACCCCCTTGCTGAGCTCCCGCCTGCTCCTTGCGGCTCCTGCTGTCGCACGAACACGGCTCTCATTAGGCACTTTGTCACGCTCTATTACAACCGCCTGCTTGCACGTCTGCCTCCCGCTCTCCAGCACGACCTCCTTAAGGATGGGCATGTGCTTGTCTCATTTATTGTTATGGCCTCAGTGTGTGTTCAGGGATGTTTGTCCAACAAATGAATGAATGAAAGCTTTGCAAAGAGAAGAAAAATTGTATAATGCAAATAACGACTTGCTAATTTATTGCTTATGTGAATTAGGGATGTTTTATGTTGGGCTGTTTTAAATGGGACACACATGTTATACCACGGCTAGAATTTAATTTTAATTAACCAGGCACTTCTGCTGAAGTTGTTCTGGGTTTAATCTTTTAATGTCTCGCATTGTACATGAACAGTCCTGCCTGCCACCGTGCCCTCGGCAGCGCGGGGGCCAGCCTGACTTTCAGGAACAGCCCTCTGCTTGCCTTGAAATGCAGTCAGTTCAGACGTGGGCGAATGCTTCTCCAACGGGGTGCTCTGGGTGGCGGGGAGGGAGGTTCTCACTCCACGGTATCGGACGGGCTGGGAGGGCTGCCGGGCCAGGTGGGGAGAGGCGACTCACTCACTGGACGAGTCACACGGCAGTGGACAGCCTCAGAGGGTCTTCAGGTGGGGCCTTGCTCTGCTCCCACCAACCATCTACTCACCCATTTAGTCTGTTGCTGGCTGTGGGCCGGTGTCTGGACCCACGGCGAACGGGTACAGCCCTTGTCATCAAGGAGCTTGGAGTGACTTTCTCTGGAGGCATCTCCCTGCAACGCCCCCCCATAACAGATACATGTACATACTTGTACACACACGCGCACACATTGCCACACACATGCATACACAGACCCACAGACACATCTGTGCACAGATACACACACACATTGGTACCCACGTGCACACCTATTTATGTGTACTCATACGCACACACGTGCATATATATATATAGACATCCGTGCACACAAAGACCCCTCCCCACATGCACCTTCAGGCTTCCAGGACTCCCTGGTGGGAGTGGCCTGCTGGGTCCCAGGCTCCCCCATCAGCGGCACCAAGGCACCGCACTGCCCTAGACCGCGAAGCCCGACACCTTGTCATAAAACCTTCAAGGGAGCCACATGTGACCACAAACTAGTTTTCCACAGAAACAGTGGCACTCTGGTCTCCACGCTGTGCTGATTGCTAACTGGGCGCTGACAACACAACCATGGACAAACGGAAGGGACACTACCTGCTTTGGGGAATTTTGCCCAGCGCTTCTCTCAACTTTGGAAGGAGACGCGGTGGGCCCGCAGCCCGTTGCTTCCAGCCGCAGGACGCCGGTGCGCGGCGAGCAGCGGAGGGGAGCAGCGGTGGGGGGGCCGGTCCTCTGAGCTCAGGCTACACCGGGAGCTCGGCAGACACGCCGGCTGCCACGCGCTGCCATGAGCAGAGTTAACTCAGAGACAGTGAGAAGCGGAGCGGGGGACCATTGAGGTGACGCGGACAGCCTTCCTTCGGAAACAAAGGGTGGCATCCATCATTTTATTTGCTGGGGATGTCCCATGGAGAACTGACTCGAGCGTCTCTACTGCGAGTCGCTGAGTCATTAGTCCGTGATCAGGAGCTGGTAGAAGGAAGGGAGGCCAATGCGGAGCCCCTAGTGACACCCGCGGGGTCTACTGGAGGCTTGACTCCGCGCGTGGGCAGGTGCTCTTGGCCGTGGCGGGGCGGGTGCACACCCTGGCTGAGGCCACGCGGGCGTGAGTGTGCAAGGCTGGGCTGGTGAGCAGCTC
Source organism: Eira barbara (assembly GCA_020311275.1). Classification (NCBI taxonomy): domain Eukaryota; kingdom Metazoa; phylum Chordata; class Mammalia; order Carnivora; family Mustelidae; genus Eira; species Eira barbara. The sequence continues at coordinate 1,650,986 of JAHRIG010000038.1, forward strand.
TGTCCTAATTTGCACATTCCCTGCTCCTCTCCTGCAACCACAGATAATTGATGACGAGGAAGGAAAGCCGCACCCACGTGGGGCATCCAGAAGGCTAACAGCGTCCTCCTACGCGCCCGCCTGGTCTCATCTCTCACCGACGCCCACGGCACCTCACCGATTCGTGCTGTAGAAACGCGGTGACAGGCCGGCTGGGAAGCCTGTGGTCTGCTCTAGGCACGAGGGACACGAGGGGACCGAGCCCAGCACCTTCTCTCTTGCGGGGCCAACAGAGGTCCCTCACACCTGGGGCACACTCGCGGGTGAGCTCCAGAGCCAGAAAATCAGCAGAATATTTCTTGTTAATGTGGGGGATGAAAGCAGTTATGCTGAGCAGACATATTTCCCCACTGAAAATCTGCGGTAATTGATTTTTAAAGCTCCCGTAGAAAATGCTCTCTCTCCTGTTCGTTTCTTTGTTGTCAAAATACTGCTTCGTGTGAGCTCGTTTCTGATCCTATCCCCTTCTGTCTCTGCGCAATAACTAATGATTGTGTCAGAATCTCTTGCCAGGACGGGCTCTCATATTTCTTTACCTAAACCTTCATTTGCAAGGAGCGGGCCCGCCCGAGCAGAGCCGGAAGGAGAAAGTCGGAGACCGTCTTTGCAAAATGACAAACAATGTCAATGGTTGACTGATTTCAAGTGCCTGACAATAGCGAAGAGGGAAGCTCCGTTTACCCAATGTCTCTGACAAAATAAAATAAGTTGCATCTTCTGAACATGGAAGAGGCTTCTGGGAACCCATATCCGGAAGGATCTGGTTGGCCTCAAAGTGTCGGGATTGAACGCTGCACCTCGGGGTCATGACGAGCCCCTGGTGATCCCGGGAGTCCCCTGGCTGAGATGGAAGTGGCCGCACCGTCTCTAAGAGCGGGCGTGGGACGCCTGGCATCTTGGATGCTTGACCGTCATCTGTTCTGGTCCTAGCCTCAAGCTGGGAGCCAGGACGGCACGCTGGTGTAACTGAGATCCACATAGTGCGTGGTGGGGGCCTGTCTCCCTCGCACAGACCTCCCACTCGGATGAAAATCAGTGACAAGTCAGGGTGCAAACTACCGATTTTATAAGCACAGAAATGAAAACCCAGAGAGCAGCGTTTTCACCAGTGGGAGACGTTAGCCCTGCGTGACAGCTGAGCACACCTGTTTCCAGAAAGCGTCCCGACTGAAGGCACATAAATCCGTGTTATCTTAACTCATTCTCACTGTTGCATTGTAATGGCGCTGGGTTGCTGGGACACCAGCACGGTGTGTGTGGTGGCCTTCTGGTCTCAGGGATTTGCCTGAGTAGTGCTCCTGGGACCCTCGGGCCCTAGGGCATCTCCTCTCCAGACGTCTATTGAATTCCCGCTGACCACAGCCACGGCACTGGGCGAAAGAGAGAGCAGTTTAGGGGTAGAAGAGCTATCAGACCCTCAGGCCCACGTTCTGTGCCGAGCCCGTCACAGAACTCCACGTTTGCTCCACGGAGCGAAGGGGCCGGACCATGGGCTTGGGCGCACAGAGGCGGTGCACCGGGGGAGCCTGAGTCCGGGGTGGATGGCAGATAGAGTCTGTCTCCCATGACGTGGTGTCCCGCTGGCTCGCAGCACCACCGGAGAGGAGGTGGGAACAAGCCCGTCAGGGCTGTGTGTTGTCGGAGACCGTCTGTTTCTGGCTGTGGGCCACCGTCATCCTTGAGTCCTTCCTTACATGCTTCCAAGGGAGGGCTCCTTTCCCGGACATGAGCTGTCAGCTGCGGCGGACAGAGATAAACCAATTTGGAAGGAGGGCTATTATCCTGCTCCGTGGCGAAGGGGGAAGGGAGCTCGGGACCCATGCGGGGGAAAGTGCAGGAAGTGGGACGCCCCTGTGTCTGGAGTGGCTTTGAAGCCTCTTCGGCTCCGATTTTAATAAGGTGGCATGGAAAATAACCCCCAATTTCTTTCTAAACTCAGGAGATGAAAAATCTCCTAGATATTCTCTACCATAAAAATAAGTCAAATGTTAGGTGAAGGGATTCTAAATTATAAAGTAGAAGCTTCGTGGGCTGCCTGTGACTCTGAGCCCCAAATCGGTGTCATGGGGGTGATCATGACCTTCTGTCAAGCATGGAGGGAAGAGCCAAGGGGCGAGTCTTGTAGGCTGGAGATCGCTTTGATTCCTGTAGCATTACGTGGTGATACGGCAAGCATCCGGTCCAGACTCCGGAGTTCCACGCTGTGGGGCTGGGAGGAAGCAGAAGCGTCTGGGGAGCAGCATCATGTGCCTGGCACCGTTCCAGGCGCACGAAGTACCACACGAGGGAGGGACGTTTAAACACCTGCTCTCCAAGGGGACCATGAATGAATCCAGCCCAAGTTGGCAGGGGTGGGCCCAGGTCACAGAACCACGCGGGGGGACTTGCAGTCTTGTATGCAACAGGGAAAGCATGACATCAACAAAAGTGACACCAGGAGCACAGTCCCTGTCCTTCTAGACTGTCCAGCGTGCACTCCAGCATAGACACAGACACAGGACAGAAAGGAATGAAGCCGTGACCCCTCAGGTGGGAGGCACCGTGGGAAGAGCGGGCAGGTGCAGAGGTGGACGAGCCATGGGCCCTCCTGGTGCAGCAAGCACACAGCCCAGGTGTGAGTGGGAGCTGCTGCCTCAGCGAGAGGGCGCTTGGGGAAGTGGGGGGATGACAGCTGGCCAACCTTCCTGCTGAGACGGGAGCTGCTGGGTGGCAGAGCCAGGACATGCCACCACCACAGGCAGGCATCTGGGGGCGCTTGCAGCATGTGGATGAGGTGTGCATGGGCATGAAACCATTGAGGAGGACACAGAGGAGGCCACAGAAGAGGCCACAGAAGAGGCCATGGAGGAGTCACGGAGGAACCACGCAGGCACAGAAGCTATGGTCTGAGCCTTGAAGGACCAGGAGAATGAGGCCGTGAGCATGGGACAGTTATGGTGGCCCTCGGCCCCCTTACAGGTTGGCCCTGGATCCACAGGGAGAAGGTTCTGCCCAGCTCAGTGTCCCTGCAGCATCACTTAGCCTAGCAGGTGCAGCAACACTGGGCATGGGCGGGGCTCAATCGGGCTGAAGTCTGCCCAGAAATAGGGCGAAGGAGGGAAGGTGCCGGCAGGGGAGATGTCACAGGGAGGTCCACGAGGGGCAGGCATGATGGGCAGGGTGAGGGCGGCAGGCGTGAAAGGCCCAGGAGAGTTGGTCCATTTCTAGGATGGGAGGGTTGGGGTAGGCGGATGTCCCAGGAGTGGGTGGCAAAGACAGGAGGTGCATTCAGGGATGTGTGCATGGGGGGTCGTGAGCATGGATGGGCAGCAGCTCTTGGTGATACCGAGGCCCCGTGACTGAGCAGGAAGGGAGTGGTCCAGTGGGACGGGAGAGGAGGTTGCGGGGAGGGGCTCAGAGGATGTGACTGTTGAACGGATCACTGGGCAGAGATTGAAATAATCTCATATTTGGACAGTGACACCAGAAAGGGACATTGAGTCATCCGTGAACTTCATGGAGCTGTGGGTATTGATGGTGGGTTAGGTGGTCACCAGCAGGGTCCTGTGGATGAGGGCTGAGGCTGTCATGGCCCCCCCTGACAGACTTGCCCAGGGCCAGGGTCAACTGTGGCTGGATGGTCATGTGGACAAGGCTTCAGATGGCATCACGGAGTCCACCCTCCACTCCTGCCCATGTCTGGCACCTGTACACTTGCTGTCCCTCCCCGCAGGGGTGACCGTGGGGAGTGAGGTTGGTGGACTACTAGGGTGGGGAGGTGGTCCACGGTGAGGAGGGAGATCATCAGACACCACAACCACCCTGTGCACTGGAACCCGCAGTTGGTTCCCGGTCCAGCGGTCACCGTGGAGGTATCTGTAGCTGTGGTTAGTGACTACACACAGCTGCTCACCCTCCATTATGTGGGTGGGCCTCATCCAATCAGGCGAGGGCCTTATGAGCAAAAACTGAGGTTTCCCAGAGAAGGAATGCTGCCTGAAGACTGCAGCATCTGCTCCTGCCTGAGTCTCCAGCCCGCCCTACAGAGTAGGACTTGGCAGCCCTACAGCCTTTTAATTCCTTAAACCCCTCTATCCTGAGAAGAATGGACAGATGATGGATATACGTGCAGGAGTGGGTGTGGGTGCGGGTGTGGGAGTGGCTGCAGGTGTAAGTGTAGGGGTAAGTACAGGTGTGGATGCAGATGCCAGATGCAGGTGCAGGTATGGATGCAGGTGCAGGTGTGGGTGCAGGTG
>JAHRIG010000038.1:1655269-1690231 GCA_020311275.1 Eira barbara
GCAGGTGCAGGTGTGGGTACAGGTGCAGGCGTGAGTGCAGGTGCGGGTGGAGGAGCAGGTGCAGGTACAGGTGTATGTGTAGGCACAGGTATATACAAACACACACACATATCCTCCTGGTGGTGTTTCTCTAGAACAACCTAGCTGATACTGATACAACAGTCACAACAAAGCATGTAAGCCCAAGTTGGCTTTCTCTTCCTTTCTCTTAGCAAACATTCAGGGGCACCTTCAACTCCCATCTGCCTGGAAGTCATCCAGAGTGAGTCTAATCAGGGACTGGGGGCAAAGGGAGCCCGAGACATCTGTCACCTGCTCCAGAAAGGACCATGTAACTGAGCTGCTTCCTCACATGGGAGAATTATTTTAGGTGAAAGTATTAATTCTGAAAGCAAGATTATAAATAAGTAGATTTTGAATGTTGTTGAGTCCAACTCAACTGAGTCCTACAGGCCAGAAGCTGCCTCTGGGGGATTTTATTGAGCTGGGACTTAAATCATTTAATTTTTTACCAGGCTATTTCTGCAGTTGAAAATTCAAATTTCACAATAAAGTAAACAATAATTTTTATTGCCTGCTCCCACTACTAATTTACTTGCAGAATTTCTTTTTTTAGAGAGAGAGAAAAAAAAGCAGTTCTCCTGTGAACAGTTGCTGGAAGCACACTGAGGCTGAGTGTCCCACATCGAGTGTGAGTTTCAGAAATTTAAGACCAAGTCTCCAGTGCATCAATGTACCCCACTTCTGACAAATTAGCCAAAAGGAAGAAGAGGTGACACAGGGGCAGGAGTCATGTAATTCTGGTGCCGTTCACCACCGGGGGGTCACTTGGGGTTTTCTTTCATATTCAGGAGTTGAACAAAGCCAAGGATGGCGGCAAAAGTGATTTATGGGGTTTTGCACCCATTCACTCCAGGTCCCACACAGACCCCCCAGCTGCCCCCACGCCACTCCCCTGAGCCCGGCACCGTGCTTTCCAGCTCCCGGCGCAGGGAGCCTGTGGGTCCAATGCCAGCTGGATTGCAAGTCCCAAGCAGAACCTGTGTTCGGGAGGTCTCCCTGATGGCCCAGGCAAGTGACATTGAAGCAGACGGGCCTTGCCTGTCACCGAGCTTCCCTCTGCTCAGTGAGAAGGACTCCACGAGGCTGAATTAAACTTGCCACTCTGTGTGGAGCTCGTACAAGAATGACTTTGGGTAATCCCGGTGGAGTGCTCTCACAGAGCCTCACAGAGGTTTGGGTCCCTCTCTGCTGCACGGGTCCTGAGCCGTGCCGAGGCTGGATCTGCGGTGTTGACTTCATGTGGCTTTCATGATGTGTTTGGAGACTGGAGGGTGGAGGTAGACACAAGGTGCCGAGCCTGAGTTTAAATCCTTGCTCTCCCCTCTTAGCTGTGTGACCTGCAAAGTGCTTAACCTTTCTGTGCTCCGGGCTCCTCACTGTAAAGGGAGGGGATGGAAAGGGGAGCAGCCACCTGCCAGGTGTGCTGTGAGCACCAGAGGAGCTGTGTGCGTACAGGCGGCCGGCAGCACCTGGCACGACCGGGCACCATTGGCCACTCGCTGTTGCAGTTTGAGATTCGTGATGACTCTGATGAGCTTTGTTCTTCCCAGCACTGTTTTAAGTACCCAGAGATTAGAGTGAAAGGTAGCGTGGCTCAGGTCTCAGGCATGATTGGAATCCCAGGGAGAGCTGGGAGCTCCGTCTCAGGCTGTGATGACGGTATCAGCTCCCTGCCTCCCCCAAATGCCCTACAAAAGCCACAGGGCTCCACGGGCCTCAATGACACCAGAGAAACAGGACCGAAGTAGGTCAAAGTCACAACAGAAAGAAATCCTGATGTTGGAGAAGCTTTCCTCCCTAGCAGGTACAGACAGGCTGGGGGAGGGGGTAACCAGGATCACACCATGCTCCCTGTGCTCTGAGCACTGCCCCCCCCCAACGAATGCACACCTACAAACACACCGTGTGCCTGTCAGTGACTCTGTCCCATCTGAGTGTCCATCCTCGGCTGTGCTCAGCAGGTTTTGGGAGGAGACACGAGTTTTGACTAGGAAGGGCCTCAAATGCAGACCCAGTTGCGGCACCTGGTCAGCACGGGAGCGGAGTGCTGCTCTCCGTCGTCCGCCGAGCTCCTGCTGGCCTTGACGAACAGCTACCTCCTTGCCGGAAACATGGGTCTTTTTTTTTTTTTTTTAATTTATTTATTTGTTAGAGAGAGAGAGCGAGTGAGCACAGGCAGACAGAGTGGTAGGCAGAGGCAGAGGGAGAAGCAGGCTCCCCGCGGAGCAAGGAGCCCGATGTGGGACTCGATCCCAGGACGCTGGGATCATGACCTGAGCCGAAGGCAGCCGCTTAACCAACTGAGCCACCCAGGCGTCCCTGGAAACATGGGTCTTGTGCTGACCCATGGCTGTAGGCTCTGCCCTCCCCTCTCTGCAGGGATGTGGAGAAGGACCGAGCCCCTCCCCACTGCCTGACGGGCGACCCCCAGGCTTCCTGGACGGCAGGTGCAGGTGCTCCCGTGGGCTTCTGCGGGATGCACGGGGCTCAGGGGCATCACCCCAGGAGGAAGGTGGCCCCCACACCCGCAGCCGCAGGAGCTCCCCATCCTGTGCCGTTCACTTTCCCTCTTCAGGGAATAGGGAGTGCCCTCAGAGACTATGAGATTTTATCAGGAGATGATTTCTTTCCAGCAAGGACAACTGTGGTTTGGCTCTGCAAGATTTATGGACAATAAAAAATCTCGCGCGCGGAGAGAAATGCTCACAACAGGCACACGGCGTGTCCGGCCGCGGACTGTGGGGCGGGAGATGTCATTCTGTTTCCCCACTACCTCTTAACCTCTGGGTGTATTGTCTGCATCGATGGTGAGGAATGTAAATGCATCATAATTCAGCTGATGGCACTCGCTGGAGGACACGCAGAGGGCTCCGCAGAGAAACGGGCTCAACGCCCTCGCCCAGAGTCTGTGGATAAATGTTGCACCAAACAGCAGCCTCGGGAGGGCCATCGATCCCTGGGTAATGAAGACTGAGCACAGAGGTTTCCCTCAGAGGTGACCCACATAACTTACCCGGGAATTTAGACTAATTCCCCGCCGCAAAACGACCGCCAAACAAGGGTCTCGCTGGTGCGGCTGCATTCGAGCCTTCCAGCCCTGGACCGCTGGGTGCTGAGGAGACAAGTGTGCCGGGGACGGTGGCCGCAGGCCGGAGGCTCACCACTCCTCGCCTCCGCCGTGGGAGCGCGGGCAAGTAGGAAGCCGAGCGCTCGCCGTCAGGCGCTGATGGACACGGCAGCGCCCTGGGGAGCTCAGGCACAGCCACCTCCGGAAGCCTGGGTGGGGCCTCGTGAGCAGCCGGGCGGGTGGAGGCAGGAGGCCGGGACGTAGGACGACACGCAGAGTGTATGTGCGGCCTCCTCAGAGGGAAAGGAGGCCCCGAGATCAGGAACTGGGTGGGGGCGGGGAGAGCTGCTGCGAGCTGGAGAGGACAGCGGAGGCCGGCGTGGGGGCGGCTGATGGGGCCCAGGCTGTGGAGGCCAGGGGCGGGGCCATGACAGACATTGGTCTTGGGGTGCCCTACCCCCCACAAAGGCCCCCTTAGAAGCCATGTGGACAGATCGCTGTAAGAGTTTTCTGAGTGTGAGCACCGCTCCGGGCAGCGAGGGGAGTCGGAGTTTGCTGAGAGTCACCTGCGGAGCTCTGTGGGGGGAAAGGTCCCGGGCCACAGCCGGCGCCCGAGCAAGGCCGAGCATGAGGTCGATGGCAGCAGGGCCTCCCAGCTCGGGCCCCCGACCCCAGGCTCCTCCCAGAGGTTTACTTGAGGAAGGGGCAACAGGCAGGGAGGCCACAGCCAGGTAGACCAGCCCTCCGGGGCCCTGCTTCCAACCGCCGCTTGCTTTTCTTGCAAATCCAGGGCCTGGGTGAGTGGGGCTGCCCCCGAGGGCCCTGGCAGGCGGTTCACAGTGCCTGTGCTAACCGGGTCCTCATGACACTGAGTGAACCCGAACTTCATTTACCTGAGACCTGGCGGGGCTTTGCCGGTGTCCCTTCGGGAAGGACTCTGCGTTGAGGAGGCCAGAGCCGGCTCCCTGTGACCATCGTGTTGGCATCGCGGTGCTCCCGAGAGCACTCTGCAGGAGGAGCCGGCCAGACCGCAGCACACAGCCGGGGGTGGGGGGACACCTCCCAGCGCCACGCCGCCCCGGGTGCGGGAGTCACAGGTGAGCGCCCTGTGCCGGCGCGCTCGGTCACTTCCTGGAGGGCCACCATCTCCTCTCTGCCCCAGCAGCTTGGCAACATGGGCATTGTGTGTGCCCCGACGTCCGGCCGCCCCGCTGAAATCCTCCCTGTCCCTCTTCCAATCTCGTGACCAGGCCGGGCTGCTCAGCACTTCGGCTCGTCCCTTCCCCTGGAAAGCCCGCGGTCGCCGTGGCTGCTCCAAGCCCTGCTGATTTCCTGGCCGTGGGTACATATGAAGCCATAACGTCATTCCTGGCACGTACTCGGGGCTCGGTGAATGTATACAATTATCTCCAGACCATTTTACCCCCAGACGCTGAGCACTGAAGTGCAGCTTCCCTGTATTTATATGATTTTCTCTCAGTGGAATTAGAAAATAATTTTTGGTGAAGCCTCACACCCTGGGGGTCAGAAAGCCCTCGCTGCCCTGAGGAAGGATTCGCCAGCTCGTTTGCTCTCCTGCAGGCGCCCCAAGGCCTGGCTCAGCAGCACTGCCCCTGTCCCCTCCTGGAACAGGCGGCGACAGCATGGCTGATCACCATTGCCCAGCTTCCCGGGTCAGCCTCCGTCCCTGACAGTGCAGGACCCTGATTCTGAACAGTGACAGGGGTAGACGGGTCCCGTAGCCCAGGGAGGAAGGATCTCCCTTAGAAGGTCTCAAGTCCATGGGAAACCAGCCCAGCAATAAAATGCCCTCTGTCCTCCGGAAAACAGACCCAGGATCCAGGGTCTGAGGCGGACTTCATGCTCTAGGTCCCTCGGTGAGGACCAGGAATCAGGGGACGATGGGTCTCAGACCTTGGTGTGTCAGGTCCCCACCAGGGACGTGGCCTGAAGTGTGGGATTCAGTGGTCCGGGCGGGGCCTGGGAATCTGCATTTCTAACACGCAGGTGATGCTCCAGGCTGGGAGTGCATTTCTGAGAACGACCGTCCTAGATTTCTATCTGCCTGGAAAAATAGGGTTTTTGCTGGAGGGAGGGCAGCGAGGGGGAAACGGGTAGAGGAGTGAGGTCTGTCCAGGCCTGTGGCACGGGTTCCCAGCTCTGCAGGGGCTGGCCACCTGAAGACTGCTGTGCTGCCCGCTGCTGGGCAATCCTTCTGGGGGCTCCTGGGCAAGGGCTGCAGGAAGATCACAGTAAATACTAGGCCAGCTGCCAGCTTAGCACCTGCCCTTTGGATCCCGGCTAGTTATAACTTCCCCCACGCTTTCCTGATTTTTCAGCAAGCTCCTCAAAGCTGTCTCACCTTCGCCATACTCTAAGAACCCAACCCACACCCACCCCAGGGCCCTTTTTTGTGATCCATTTACCAACACTTCAGTACATAGTTTCATTGAACAGAAAAGTTGACATGTTCAGCAACATTTATTACTTGATTTTGCATAGTGCTGTGCCCGCTGTTGGCATGGAACTCTGAGCAGTTGACCCCAGCCCTGGGTCCTGATGCCCCTGCCATCCACCCCAGGCTCCCTTGAATACAAGGAACGGCCCTCTTTATGGGCAGACTTCTGTCCCCTTGTGCAAATCCCTGTGGAGCGTCCTAGCGATGCTCCCTCAGGAGCCCCCAAGGCCCAGGCCAGCTGAGTTTGGAAGGAGCAGGTGTCCACATGGAGGCCAATCTTAGGATATGAATGCCATTGTCCTGAGCTGGTTGTTTCCCTGGGAACATCTCTAGATCCCACCTTGTTATTAAACAATAACAAAGGAAAACCACAGACACAACCCAAAACTCTGGCAAATGTTCCTCCGTGTGCCTTGAGGACATTGATTTTGAAAGCCAGAACGTGTCCCTGATAGTTCATATGCTACACACCAAACACACACATGTCCATATGTATAGAGACGTAGACACGTGAGTATGTATGCAAAATTTCTACTTCTTGAAATGATCCTGAAAAGCAGGACTTACAGCTGCCATCTGGGAGGAGGGCTAGAGGAGGCCACAGATCTCACATGAATAACTCAAAACTGCATGACTGGCATCGAAAGAGCCAGAACAAAGAGTGAGCCATAGTTGAGTCTAAAGGGAATGTTTTGTCCCAATAACAGAGGTCGTGTCCCTCGGGAAAGCCAGTGAATGTAGGGGGCTAGGGGTCAAGTTTGAGGACAGCCACAAAGGTCCTCCTCACAGAGAGCCGCTGGCCTCATCTTTGCTTTCTCGGCAGAGCAAGGGGTGGCCAGGAAGCCGAGAGGCCGGCCCCTGCAGAGGGTCAGTCTCCAGCCACAACGTGGGCAACTAGGCTTGGCTTCCCCATTCAGACCCCTTTCCTCAGTCACGGACCATCCATCCCATGCCATGTCCTGTCTTCTTAGCCTCTCTCTACCCCATCCCAAGGGTCAGCTCTGCCCTTGGCCTCTCCAGTGGATAACTGACATGTGAAGGCCAAGGATGGGCCCTTTGGTCCATGCGACAGGGCCACCAAGGCTAAGGGGTGGCTACTCTGGGCCATGGAAGCATTTGGTGTCCCTGAGACCATGACGCACAGGTGGGCTCCCTCCCCCAAGCCCAACTTCATCAGACCAAGCTCACCTTGTCGTGGGGAAGGACATCGACAGGGCAAATCCATGTCTGGCCAGAAGAGAAACCTACTGGGAGAGATTTCTAACACTGTGATGACTCAGTCTCTCCCTTGTGGTGTTCCCCTACACTGACTCCAGACTCCATCAGGGACATGGTCTGGGAGGGGCTGTGAGCTAACATGTTGCAGCAAAAGACTGGAGAGCTCTTCCTGGGTTGGGCCTCTCTGTCTGCTCGCTCCCAGTGCACACCAGAGGGTAGAACAGGTGGGAGAAAACTATTGGAGTCCCACAGACAGACACCCAGCCTCCGGATGTGTGAGTCCGGCCAAGACTGAAGAACCACCAGAAGCCCGTGGTTCATGAGCTGGACAGTGTTTCAGGCTGCTGAGTGCGGGGGCCACTTGTTATGCAGCGGACACTGTGGCTGAGGATCACTGATACACCTGCACTCCGATGGCCGCAAACACAGGCACACCGTCTGCTCTCACAGAAGCTGGCATGGGAGCAGGGATGAGAGAGACCCACCTTCAGGCACCCTGGAGCTGCCAGCTCCATCGACCCCTGCCTGGGACCCAGCCCAGAAGGCACTGTTCATTGCAGAAAGGGACAGGGAGCCACCTGCCAAGTCTTCTGCCACAGACTCCCTTGTGGTGTTCAGGGAACTCCTCTTTTTCTGTGTTGTGGCTGGAATGATCACACCAGGAACTTCATGGGGAAAGAGTAGCTAAAGGGGTAGATGGGGTCCTTTCTAAGAAACGAGGGTGTCGCCTTCCTGGGAGCAAACCGTGCATCCAGGGAAAGAGTGAATCATCATCGTGAATCTCATAAAGGCAAAGCCTGATTGTTCTTTCCAAAACAGAGTGTGTGATCTGACCATAAATGCAGCTGCATGGTTTGACAGATTTTACAGCGTGGGGATGTGGTGATCGATACTAAGAAGATGAGATGATGCATTTGGACAGTGATGAACCAAAGGAGAAGAGGATTGGTGGAATTAAATTAAACAAAAATCTGAAAAAGGCACTGAGTTCCCATTATTTGAACTGAGGAAATATTCATTTCTGTAAACATTTTTTTAAAGGTTTCACCCAGTCATTTCAGGATCTCAATTACTCTTGAAAATGAGACAAGCTGGCAATTTAAGACAGCGTTCTTTTAACTATTCAGTGCCAAAAGAAAACAAAAAAAATGACTTTATTTTAATGAGTAAAATTTACATATACTATTGACCTTACGGGAACCCTCCCATTATATGAAATCTACTGTATGGCACATCATCTGAAACACATTTTCCTTTCAGGCGGCTGACATTAAGCGTGCTTCTTAGAATCAAGAAAAAATACCACATTAATCTTGCTTTTCCAAATCTAACGAAAGGAGGGGAAGAAAGAGCAAATGAACATTTTCATGGACAAGAGGGCATGCAGCCAGAGTTCCCGCAGCACCGTGATCCTGGAGTGTGGGGCTCCTTCAGTAAGCGTGGCAGGGAAGGGGGGCCCCACTGGGACCACATGGATTCTCTTGGAGAATGGGTACCCCTATTCCCTCCAATGTTTTTGAGCAGGCCCATGAATAAAGTTGGCCAGCCCCTGGCCACCCAGGTCTGCCTCCACAAGGACAGAACTACTGTGGTGGTGGGGGTTACCTAACGTCTCTACCTATGTCCCCACACCCAACCTCTAAATTCACCAACTGTAGCTCTGCTCAGTGATGGTGGTGGAGTCCTGAACTTGCCAAGCAGCTGGTGTCAGCTTCCCAATCACGCTGTTTACTCAAAGAATTTGTTTTCTTCTTATCCTTGACTCTGTCCTTGCCAGAGGCCGGTTTCCTCCCTTTGCTTCAAATTTGCCACATAAGGACATAGGCCATTTTGCTTAGCTTCTCCTTGAACTAAGAACCAAGTATCCTGTTATCGCCCCTGCCTCGGACCTGTGAGCACTGAAGTGGGGGCCTCAGTATCATCAGAGCACGAACCCACTCGCTCATTCATTCATTCACTCGCTCATCCAGGTGAGGGCTTGCTGAACATGGACAGATGAGATCGAATTCCTGTCCTCAAGAAAATCACATAAAAGGATGTAATCATACAATCAAGACATGCAATGAGTTCCGGGAGCAGAGTGGGGTGTGGGATTAGACATGCCACAGAGGTAATAAGACGCTTTTCATAGGTGAAGATAATTGATTCAGGCCTTGAAGTATGAGAACGGAAAAAAAAAAAAATGGTGGGTAACTTTCTTGGCAGAGATTGCCTAAGGAAAGGACATTTGTACCACAGAATAATGAACAGGGAACATCAGCCAATGATGCGCAATCAAAAGCATATACATGGACACTAGTTAATAAACATGTTTTTAAAAATGATTCAGCCTCTGTAAGAGTCCAACATATAGAAATTAAACCTACAAGACAGGGTTAGTTGTCGCCTGCCAGACTTGAAGGATTTCAAAAATGACAGACACTCTGTGGCAACAAGACATGGGCTGACATAGTCCCACACCACCAGCCTCACAGTACGTATCAGGAATTTTAGAAGTGTCCACACTCTTTGGCCTTCTGTAACCTAAAGACAAATATTTCTACACAAAGGCAGTCATACAATATTGTGCATATTAGCAAAATTGGGAAATCCTAAATACTCAACATAGGGATGTGGGACACTCACCTATGGACTATTATGTGGCGGTGAGAAGTCATGTTTGTCAGGGGTGCCTGGGGGACTCAGCTGATTGTCTGACTCTTGACTTCAGCTCAGGTCATGATCTCAGGGTCATGAGAAGGAGCCCCTCTTTGGGCTCCACACTCAAGATTTTCTCTCCCTCTGTCCCTCCCCCTCCACTTTCCCTCTCTAAAAAAATCATATTTCTCAGAAACGTTTAGTGATATGGAAAACTAATGACAGTGTAGGTGAAATTTTTATAAAATTGCCTAATGAATGCTCTCATAGCAGCATATAAAAGACAAGGACATATAAGTAAAACTTGGCAAAAGATAGTGAAAAGACTGGAGGGCCATAGCCTTTAAAGATGAAATATATAATGATCAAAAACAATAATAATTTCAGGCAAAAAGTATTTAAGTCAAATTAGAATGTGGTAAGGAAAAACACAAGATAATATTATATGATTCTTATTCCATGACCATTTATGACAGATTAGCTTAGAAGGACTTATCTTCACTCCATTAACTAGAAAACTGGACAAAATATATAAATACTATTTTGGAGTCTTTCATTAACTGGCAACTCAAGACTGCACTCCCCGAGAGAAGGTAAACAATGTAGGTGAGCCCTATGATCGCCTGCCCCCTTTTCTCCCTGGAGGTATTTTCCAGACTGTGGCACAAGGAGTCAAGAACTGTAAGTCATGACATCCCTACCAATGGTGTAAGGCAGTTTTGCTGAGTTGAGGACACAGCTCAGAGTTGTGGCCAGGCTGGTGGGTCTGGAATTTGCAGAGCAGTTCACTAGACAGCAAGAATCTATGTGGACAAAGGGCCCCATGAATTTTCAGAGGACCCCCATTACATACTTGGCTAAATATTGAGCTGCATGTGCATGATATGAAACTCTGTAAAATTAGAACAACTGAAAGGACCTCTGACCTATGGCTGTAAAATGAGCAATTCCGTGGCTCACACAGAGCTGGAAGATGCTTGGGTTCTGACTGGCCAAAGGAAGGTGGTCTTGTTTAACACCAGATCATTCATCCAAGACAGCAGGAAAACAACAATAAAAGCAATGATGTATTGTGGAGTTCATAGCCTGTATTGGAGTCAAATGAGTACAGCTAACATAGAGAAGGGAAAGGGAGAATCAAAGTAGATGGTTGTAAGTTTCTTACACTAAATGTGAAGTTGTGTTTTAGCTGAAGGCTGGTTGTGATACTTTAGTGATGTTCAGCCTCTATAGCCTCTACTAATTTTGTATGATTATATTATAGGATGGTTTATTTTAGATACCTTAAGCAGTACCCTTAATGCTGTCTATTCATGGTTTGCTGATGTTATTCCTCAGGGATGGATGTTGGGTTCTGTCAAATGCACTTTCCACATATTTTGAGGTCACTTATTTTTTACTCTTTTAATATGGTAAGTGACATCGGTTGATTTTTTAACGTAAAATCACTCTTGCATTCTGAGAATAATCACCACTTGATAATAATATACTATTCTTTTATATATGTATTGTGAGGCTCTACTAAAAAGACAAACAAGAATATTTCACTAATAAGCCAGTGGGAAAGAGAAAATGAATACTAAAATTTCCCAATTAATCCAAAAAAATAGTAGAAAAAAAGGAAAGTGGAAAAAAGAGTTGAAGAAGAATGGATGGGACAAATAGAAAATGGTGAAATTGTGCACTTAAGCCTAACCATGTCAGTAATTGCACTAAATGTAAATGGTCTAAATTGCAATGAAAACACAGATTATTACACTGGATAAAAATGCAACACAAACCTATGCTGTCTTCAGAAAATGTGTTTTAAATATAAACAAAGAGAAATACTGAAAAACAGAAGGATGATGAAGTATGTCATGTAATTATTACCGGTAAAGGAGCTGGAACATCTCTACGGTCACTAGATGAAACATGTTTGAGAAAGAAGAAACATCATGAGATAAAAATAAAAAACTTTTGTAATGAAAAATGGATCAATTCATCAAGAAGAAATAGAGTCCTAAATGGGTATGCTCCCAATGATAAAACCTCAAATACTTGAAGACTGAAGCTCAGAATTCAAAAGAGAAATAAGAATCAACAATTATAGTTAGAGATTTCTTGGTTCCTCTCCAGTATCTCAGAGCAGGTAGGCCTGGGATCAGTAAAGGAACAGAGGACTCAAGCAATGCCATCAGCCGGGTACCAATCCAGTCCCCACTGGGTGTGCCGTTCCGCAACAGTAACACACACTCTCCTCAAGTACACATGAAATGTCACCAAATAGACAATATACTGCCCTGAAACAAATCCACATAATTTAGAAGGATCGAAAGCACGTAGGTTATCTTCTCTGAGCCAACTGGAATTGAATTACAAAGAAAGAAGAAAAATATCTGGGAAATCTCTAAATATTTGAAAATTGATCAAAAGTTGAGTAACAAGAACAGGAAAGACAATGTAGCCGAGCCTGTGGTGTACAGATAAAGCTGACGTAGAATTAAGAGCTTAAACTACTCAATCAGAAAAGAAGAAAGTTTTAAAATTGATCATCAAAACTTGTACATTAAGAAGCTAGCAGAAAAAGAAATAACATAAACCCCCAAAAAATGTAGGAAAAAGGGAATAATAAATATAAGAGAAGAAAACGAGGTAAGAAATGAACAAAACACAGAGGAAGTAAATGCAAAGTGATATTTTAAAAATCAATGAAATCAATGAGTCTGTAGCTAGACTTATTTTTTAAAAATAGAAAAAATACAAATTGCTGGTCTCAGCACTGGAAGGGGCGATGTCACTAAATACCCTACAGAAAGCAATAGGGTAGCAAGATTAGCCTAAGTGACTCTATTCCAGTAAACAAACAAAAAAGGGAAGTTGGAAACTTCCTTGAAAAAGAGTACTGTAATACAAATGATACAAAAATAAAGCTCCTTATCTAGTAGTGTAATTGAATTCATACCTAAACCCACTCAAAACACACAAACACCCATGTGCACGTGCACACACACACACACACGCATACACACACACAACAAAACTGCAGACCCAGAAGGTTTTCATGGTGAATTCCTTCAAATGTTTAAGAAAGACGTCATGCTAATATCACATAAGCTCCCTCAGAATGTAGAGGAGGGGGAACCCTGCCCAGCTCATTTATGAAAAGAGAATTACAGGACAAGGAAGCTACAGACCAGCATTCCTCATGAATATAGATGTAAAAATCCTTAGCTAAATATTAGCAATTCAAATCAAGCAATATATAAAAGAATAATATATTATTATCAAGTGGTGATTATTCTCAGAATGCAAGAGTGATTTTACATTAAAAAATCAACCAATGTCACTTACCATATTAAAGGAGTAAAAAATAAGTGACCTCGATATACGTGGAAAATGCATTTGACAGAACCCAACACCCATCCCTGAGGAATAAAATCAGCAAACCACGAATGCACGGCATTGCTACACCTGCTTAAGGCATATAAAATAAACTATTGACCTTGTATCCTCTGACCTTGCTAAATCCATTTATTTATTTATTTTTGCTAAATTCATTTATGGGCTTCCTGATTTTATTCTTTTCTGAAATTATTTTGGCTCTTCTGGTTATTTTTAGTTTTCGTAATGATCATACTACATGATTTTAGACTTACAATGACATTACGTTAATCAAGAAAATGTGCGGTTTGCTTTCAGGGTAGATTGATACGTCAAACAAACAGAATACGATGTCGAGGTCATTTGGCGGGAAGCAGTCTTTCTGGAAGCCACTTCCATAATAACTAGGACCTCTGGAAATGCACTACTCTTAAAAGTGATGAAAACAACATAAAGACTTATCAACACCTCTTTTTTTTCAGGACTCTGTAAATTAACCATGGGATTGCAAACATCTGAGGAGCACTCCTTCAAGAAAGAGGGCTCAGTCCTGGAATTGTATCCAAAACCTCACTAACTCATATGGCACAGTAAGAGGAAGATGAACACTCTGATGGAATATAGGACGAAGATTACGACAGACGCTTCAACAAAGAAAGTATTATGTTCTATATATTGAATTATACACTTCAAGTGAATTCATTCTATCCTACCTAAATCAAATCTCAGTGGAATTGATTTAAAATGTTAATATTATGAATGTGGCAAAATACTCAAGGAGATGCTTGACAGAGTAATATGTAAAAATGACAAAAAGGCACAGGAAAAATGCTCAATATCACTAATAATTATCAAAAGGCCAATTAAAGCCCAGTGAAGTAGGACCACAGGTACACGAGGAAGGATAACATTTTAAAATTCACAACTGTAAGCGAATATGAGAAGCATGTGGTGCCCTCATGCATTTCTGGGGAGATTAAATGTGGTAACACCACTTTGGAGAATAGTTTGTCGATTTCTTATAAAGTTGAACACACACTTTTACATCACCCAGAAATTCCACTCCTTTATTCACTGAAGGGAAACAGACATATGTCCACACAACGACTCACACACAAATGTTTATAGCAGTTTTACTCATTGTGCCCTAAGCTAGAAACAACTAAAAAAATCCCTCAGCAGATGAACAGCTAACCAGGTCTGGGTATACCTACACAGCAGAATACGACTTATTCATAAAAGCATGCATACATCCCAAAGATACCATGCTGAGTGGAAGAAATAAGATATAAATTGGTGAAAATTGCAAAAAAATGCTTTTATATGAAAGTCTGGGACAGACAAAATGAATTAATAAGATACAAAGCAGGTCAACGTTTGCCAGGAGCCTGGGTTGAAGGGGTAGCCTGTGGGGTGATATTTAAAGGGCCCCTTTGGGACATGTCCTATATCTTGATTATGGAAGTGGTTACATTTTATTTATAAAGACATTTGAAGTTGATGCATCATATTCTATATAACATACAACTCAGTAAAGTTTATTTAAGACAACAACAACAACAAAAAACCCTATAAAAAGCAGAAGTCAAAATGATTAGCAAATTCACCTATTTACCAGAAGAAATACCATATATCTCCTGAAACTCGAGGAGGACCTCGCAGTCTTGAAGGTGGTGCACATCCTGCCGGGGCTCCCTGTGTGAAGAGACTGCGGCACACACAGAGCAGAGACATGTCCACATGGAAAGTCACTTTGAAAAAGCTGTGGCTGGAGAGGTGGCAATCTTGAGACAACCGGCCGACCAAAGCACTGGGTGCTTGGACAACAGCAAGACTGGCTGCTGGACCACAGTGATGGTCTTCTGAACCTCAGGCTCACACCCCGAAAATAACACCCCAACTGCCAGCTGTGCAGATGTGATGCAAATGCCTGCAACGTGCCAGGCACAGAGAGTTCAAGGATATTCCTCAAGGTCATAGAGTCACGACCATTGGAGCCAGGATGCACACTTAGGCACTTAGCCACTAAGTGTAGGGTATGGTACCTCCCAAAAAGGCATTGTCACATCTTGTAGAATCAGCCACGGTTGTGAGATGGTCTGCTGACACAGCCTACTGGAAATCTGCATATTTTTCGAAGTGTCAATTCTCGCAAGATAGTCTCTATGTTTGAGATTGCTAGTTGTCACCTAAAAGCCTTCTTCTTTCCTACGGAGTGATGGGTTTTTAAGCTGAGACACCTGCTCCCCGTAAGTGTAAACATTGCATTCCCAGAATCTCTTGCAGATAGGTCTGGCGGCGGGATCACATAGTGGCCGGGAGACCCTCCGTGGATGTGGCAGTCTTTGGAAACTTCCTGAGAGATCATCCTGCTTATCCTATAGCCGGAGGTCCATCTGGGACTGCCTGGAACACACCACAGGGCTCTTGCCCTGGATGGCTCTCCTCAGCACTTATGTGTGTGAGAGAGAAAACCCCAGACATCTGTGCTGAAATCAAAAGGTAGACAAAGCTGACAGGTGTTTATTGGTGCTAATTTTTAACAGAACCTCATTTCAGGGATTAGAAAAAAGTACATATAGTTTTATTTCTTAGGATAAGCTTAACTATAAAATATTTACTCCATGTGCACTTACAGAGAAAACCATCCATCTTAGGTACAAATACAGCGGTGCCAGAGAAGAAAAGAAAGAGGAGCCTCAGTGGTCAGTACAGAATGTGAAATGGGGTGGGGGGTGGGAGTCTCTCTTTACCCAGTGCTTAGGAAACACGTACCATGTCCATGGGACTTCAGTGGCCGTGAAGACCCAGCCCACATGCCCCTGAAAGCAGGGTGCAAAGAACTCTACAGAGAGGGGTTACTTACCCTGGCTCTGCACGTGGCGTGACAGCACTGTCAGGTAAACGTCAGGCTGTCCGTCCTATCTCCCAGAGACTGAATGGCAGGCGTAAAACGTCTTGCTGGGTATCAGAAAGTGGTTCAGCTAGGATTACCCTGGCAGGCAGAATCCACTGCCCATGTTTCCCAGAAAGTACAGCAGCTGTGGGAACCCAGCTGCTCACCGAGGGCGGGAGAAGGCGGCAGAGCAGAGAGCTAAGGAGGCTGCGGAAAGGAGCGGGCGCGGCAGCAGAAGGTACAGAGAAAAGGGACCACCTCCAGATGGG
Source organism: Eira barbara (assembly GCA_020311275.1). Lineage (NCBI taxonomy): Eukaryota > Metazoa > Chordata > Mammalia > Carnivora > Mustelidae > Eira > Eira barbara. Next base: position 1,671,241 of record JAHRIG010000038.1, read on the forward strand.
ACAGTTCTGTGCATCAAAGGACAGAGCCAGGGTCAAGGGGCAGCCCGCAGTATAGGAGAAAATAGCTGGAAATCATGTGTCTGATAAGGGGTTAGTATCCAGCATATATAAGGAACGTCCATATTCCACAAGAACAAAACAAACAACCTGATTACAGAACGGACAGAGGACATGAATGGATGTTGCTCCAAGGAAGACATAAAAACGTGGTGCGTAAACAAGGAATTTTGGAAAACTGAAAAAAATTAAATTAGATTAAATTTTTAAAAAATGGCCAATAAGCCCCTGAAAAGATGCTGAACTTCCTTAGTCTTTAGGGAAATGCAAGTTAAAACCACATGCACCGTTATTCAAAAAGTTACAGTTGTTGGAGATGATGTGGAAACACGGGATCCCTATACACTCAGTGGGAATGCAAGATGGTTCCGCTTCTGTGGAAAACAATATACCAGTTCTTCAAAAAATCAGAAATAGAGTCACCGTACGATCCAGCAACGCGGCTGCCGAGTGCACACCCGGCAGAATTGAAAGCAGGGTTTGGAAGACACGCGCACGCCCGCGTCCCGAGCTGCACTATTCACGAGTAGCCACAGAGTGGGAACAGCCCAAGTGTCACTGTGAAGGACCGGACTAACAAAATATGGTCCCTGGAGGACACTACGCTCTGGGAAAGAAGGCACAGAAGGACGAGTGCGGTGCAGCCCTGCTTGTATGGGGACCCCAGAGCCATCACAGCCCTAGAGACAGAGAGTGGATGCCGGGTACCCAAGCTGGGAGAAAGGAACGGCAGGGAGGTGACGTTTCGTGGCCGAGAGTTTCAGGGTTGCGAGATCGACAGGGTTCTGGAGCGGGGTGGTGCGGAGTGCCCACGAGAGCCTGCTCCGCGCCCTGAGCCGGACGCGTCACGATGCTTGGATGACAGATGTAAGGTCTCGGGTATTTTGCCTCAGCATTTTGAAAATTTAAATTTCAGCAAAAAAGAAAGCATACACGTGTGTAAAAGGAGCCCTTGGACCAGGTACCTTCCCGTGGAAAGATTCGCAGCTTGGAGAACACCCGGCGGGCGTCGTGGCGTGCTGAGCAAGTTTTGGAACCCGACTGCGTTTGCTAAGGTGGAGTTGGTCACTGAGTGGACAGAAGTAACTAAAAATGATACAGAATATAGGTACACGTAACATTTCTCCGTGTCTTTGCCTCCCACCATCCGCCCCCATAAAATATTCTAAATAACTTTTTGCGAACCGCGTACCAACTGTCCTCCGACGCTGAGGCTTCACACGGCAACCCCTTCTTGGCAATTTGTGAGAAGCGATGAAACCGTGTGTGGGCTGATGGTAATTAATGCCTCAGGAAAAGTCTGTCCTTGGCATGAAACAGGATTCTCTCCCCTCCGCGGAAGGAGTGTTGGTTTTGCTCCGTGCGGCGGCGTGGCTGGCCCCGTGGGTCTCCCATCCTTCAGACCTGCCTTCCTGACCCCCAGAGCAGCCCGGGGATAATTTTGGGTCTTAAAATTGCCTGTCCGGTGCCTCTTTTGTATCCGTGCCGACTTAGGTTTTGTGTAGAGACCAACAAGCTGAAAGAGGAGCTGCGCCATTTATTTTATTTGTTGAAAATATCTTTTTAGGTATTTGCATCTTCTGGTTTGTTTTTCTGTTTGTATGTGATCACATTTGGGGTGGCAAGCATGTGTGTCCAGCAAGCTGACCGCATCGCCAACCACGCACTGTTTGCCGACCACGTAAAATCGTGTTGTTCACTCACTCACCCTCTCATTCTTTCTTTCATTTGTCCCTCACTCTGCCGCGCATTGACGCCTGCTGTATGCCAAGCGCAGCAGTGGGTCCTGAAGAAGTCAAAGGTCTTCAGGTCTGGGGAGGGGACGCGACCAACGCTGATGCCACGTGAACATGGGAAAGATAGGAGGCGCCAGGTCAATGCAAGTGGTGGACATTGGTGAGACAGGAGGGGGGCACCGACGGAAGAACACACTCTAGGAGAGGACAGCACCGGCCAGAACCAAAGCAAACTTCTTGTGTGGGGGGAGTGGCCAGTGCCCAGGTCAGCTGGATGGAGGAATCATCCCATAGGAGGCCCCTGGCGACCTTGCCCAGGCTCCACCCTGCCCCTCCCTGAGGCGCCAATGCCACCCTTCTTTGCCTCCTCTGACTCCTCACCCCGAGGCTGTCCTGCTCCTTTCAGCAAGGCTCTGGTGGTCTTTATGTCCCTCCGGTCCTTCCTCAGAGCCAATGTCTGCTTGTGGAGCATCTTGTCCCAGGGAGAAAGCTTGGGGGGGGGGGGCAGAGGAGACAACTCCAGCCCCACAAAATGAAGTGGCTTGAAACCCACTCGAAACTCCACGGGTTCCAAACCCATTCTTCTTCTCCGTGACGTCCAAGGCAGGTTTGCCCCCACGTGTGACTGCGTAGCAGGCCTCTCCTGAGGGAGAATGTCACCATCCTTCCTAAGGAGTCCGGGCAGCTGCTCCCCCACAGGGTGTGGGCTCAGGCTTCGGAGGAGCCCGGGATGACACACCCTCAATCAGGGCGACCTGCTCTTGAAGCAACCTTCGCTGCACGGCGAGGGGCTGCTTTGGCAGTCTTCGAGCCCGCAGACGCACCTCTAGGGCTGATCTTGCGGATACCCGCATCGTCCCTGGTGCTGGGAGGGCGCTCAGGCTTTGTGCTCAAGAGCTCCCTCGCGCCGCGCCCCTCCCGGCCTCTGCCGCGCCCGGGGAGGACGAGGCTGCTTCTGAATCTTTTATTCATAGACTCTTCACGAAGCAGGCTCCCAGGGGACATCCACAACAGCATGAGCGATGTTATTTAAAAGCATCTTGCCACTTGATAGTAAAAGTGGAATTATTCTTGTGGTGCAACCCATCAATCTCGAAATATGGGCTTTTAATGCTTTTTCCTACGGAAGGTCAAGTTTGAATGAAATACCGGGAGTGGCAGCCTTGCCGGCTGGTGGCGGCTTTGCTTTATACTCTTCCTTAAGGAGGATGAGTACGGGATTCTCCCTCGGAGCGCGTCGTTCAGGGGAAGGCCTTTCAGACACAGCAGGAACGCGCCCCCCAAGAGTAGAGACGTTCTGCAGCTCTCGCTGAAGCCGCTTCTCAACAAAGTGGAGATACGAGGGGACGAGAGCTGGGCCCTCTTCAGATCATGCTGGTTTCGTCAGCCGTGGGGACGGGGTCTTCTTCTCAGCAAATGGAAGCACCTTAGCTCGAATCGTCTTGGTTAAAATGGATTGGAAAAGGGCGACGACCAACGGAGTAGGGCGGGTGTCTGATTTGTGCGAAGTCATGCCTATCTTTGCATTGAATTAGCAAGGAGGGATTTAGGGACCTGTTTGCTAACCTCTGCTTTGTTCCTTGTCAAGCAGAGGGCGGACAGACAGAGCCCCCGGGACTGAGGAGGCCATCTTTTACGGAGAAGGCTCCCAAAGCGGTCCACATTGCTCCCAGTCTCACGCATGCGGGGCTGGTCGGGGTGTGCGTAATAACAGATCTTTATCATGTTGTCTGTCTCGAGGGCGGCCTATTGACTCGGCTTCAAGATTTACTTTTTTTGCTATTTTCTTATCCTACAACACTGGGTCTCAGCGTTGACAGATTCCTCTTACGGGATATTTGCCAGTGTTTGGAGACATTTTTTGATGATCATGACTTGCAGTATTGCTACTGGTGCCCACGAGGAAAGGTTAGGGATGCGGCCAAACATCCTGCAATGGCCAGGACAGCCCCAACCACAGAGAGTGATGTAGCCCAAAGGACTTCACACAAGGGTGTGAAGCTTCCCTGACACAGACACCACCAGTCTGCCGTGCTTTCTAATGCGCCTGCCACTTCCGTAAATTTCGGAACACTTTCATCACCTCAAAAGGAAACTCCCACTATTTAGCGATTATTCCTCTATCGCACATCCCCTCCAGCCTGGAGAAACCACCAGCCTGTTTCCCGTCTCTACGTGTTTGCCTATTCTGGACACGTCATAAGAATTGAATCGTGCGATGTGTGATCTCTTGTGTCCGGCTTCTTTCTCTCGGCATCGTGGCTTCATGGTTCACCTATGTTGTAGCAGGTGTCAGTGTTTCATGCCTGTTTGTGGCCAACGTTCCATTGCATGGTAAGTCACGCTTGTATGTCTGTTCCTCGGCTGATAGGTATTTGGGCTGTTTTGGCTGCCTAACTCATTCTTGGCAGAGGGCAAAAATGACTCAAGGGAGGAAGGATGTCTTTCAACAGGTGCTGCTAGAACAACTGGGATCCACGGGCAAAACGGACAACAACAAAATGACCTAATTGTCATGTGTTATGAGAAAATCAATCCAAAATGAATTATGGGCTTAATGCAAAATAGGAACCTTGAAACTTTCAGGAAGGAACAAAAGAACATAGGAGTAAATATCTGGTATCTAGGACCAGGCTAAGAGTTCCTAGACTTGACCCCAAACCTATTACCTACAAAAGGGGGGAAAATTGAAAAAAGCAGACTTATAAAAATGAAAATACCTTGCTCTATGAAAGACTTTGTTCATTGGATGACAAGAGAAGGTAAAGACTGAGAAAAGGTGTTTCCAAACCATCAGTCCAGCAAAGGATTGTCTCAAATAGATGAAGAGCCCTCGAGACCCAATGGTGTAAAAACAACCCCGCTGACGATGGGCCAAGATACGAGGAGGATTTGACTGAAGAGGGTGTGCAGGTGGCGAGAACACAAGAAGAGAAGCTCGACATTACTCCCGAGTCAGCCTACTGACTTCACATCTGCCAGAATGACTCTTGTTTTCAAGTGACAACACCAAATGCGGGTGAGGATGGGGAGAAACCAGATCTTTTGTACAGGGATGTACGAGAGTAGAGCCCTTCGGACAAACATTTGACAGCTTCTTTGAACCAAACGATCACAGGACCCAGAAATCGCACTTCTGGGCACTCATCTGGGGGAAACGCCAACATGTTTATGGAAGGACCCACGCGTTAGTGTTTGTGGAGGCATCATTCAGCCTAGCCGAGACCACACAGTCATCCGGGCAGGCTTCAGTGGGTAAATCATGACTCAAACCGCGGTCTGTTCACACCACGAACTGCTACTGAGCAGCTGGAAAGAAGGAACGTTCATGTGCACGACAACCCAGGCCGGTGTGCAGACCATCACACTGAACGACCAACACCCACCACCATGGTTCCTGCCATGTGATTCTGTCTGTGCCACAACTCTGAAAGGACGCAGTCGTACAAATGGAGAGGACATTAGTGTGCCCCGGGAGTCAAGGACGTGGTGGGAATGGCGTCAAAGGGGGCGTGGCCGGAGGGACAGTGCGCGGGGTCCTTGGGACGGTGAAGTGTTCTGTTTCTTGACCACAGCCGGACTGAACGCTGCCTGTGTTATGTACCACCGTTTTGCAGGACGTTACCATCGGGGGGACTGGGTAAAGGTACAGAGAATCTCTCTGTGTTATTTCTTACAACTGAGTGTGAATCAACAGTGACCTCAGACAAAAAGTTTAATTTTGAAAAACATAAAACAAGTGGTTCTATCTTTTACCTATGTTACTGTGAGATGAATTTGCAGATAGTACAATGCACATATCTTGAGGGCAGAATTTGATGAGTTTTGATAAATGTTTGCACCCATGTAACCCCACCCACCGGAGATATAGAACACGTTCATCCCCTAAGAGAGTTTCTCTTCAAGTCAATCCCCATCCCTATGACAACCACTGCCCCAATTTCTTTCACTGAAGATTATTTTTTCCTGTCCTTGGATTTTGTAAAAAAAAATGGAATTAAGTATGCATTCTCTTATGCTGGGCTTTTCTCAGTCAACATAATGTCTCCAGTACGATCGACGTTGCAGACATCAGGAACTCACGCTCTCTTGTCGCTGAGTATTAATTAACTCTTCGAATACACTGGAAGTTTTTGTCCAGTATTGATGGACTTTTGGGATGTCTCCAGTTTGAGGCCACGATGACTAAATGTACTAAGACATTTCGTACAAGTGTTCTTACAGACTTTTTTAAAGAGTTTACTTATTTATTGACAGAGAGAGCAGGTGCAGGGGGAGAGGCAGAGGGAGAAGCAGACTCCAGGCTGAGCAGGGGGCCAGGAGCAGGCTCCATCCCGGGACCCTGGGATCAGGACCTGAGCGGAAGGCAGAGGCTCAACCAGCCCAGGGGCCCCCTACAGCCATGTTTATATGTATCTCAGCTGGAAATTGAGGGTCCCACCACCAAGGTTCCTGTTAAAGAAACCAGTGAACAGAATCACAGGCGAGTGGGACCACCAATGTCCTTCTCTGCAGTGCGCAAAGCCTGGTTACTCCACGGCCTCACCATACCTGCGATGGTCAGTTTGGTTTGTTTCTCGGTTAATTCTAGCCGTCCTGGGGATGCGTGCTATGTATCTCCCTTGGGTCTTAATTTGTATTTTCTGGGTACTTCCCGACATGACACTGTTCAGAACTTATTGACGTTTAGTGAGCATCAGGGGTGCATATATTTTATTTTGCGAACTGTGTAGTCAACCTTTCTTATTGGGCGGTTATCCTCCCTGTTAGGAATGGGCGGAAGTTCTTCATGCTGGATATTTGCATACTCTGCATCGTTTGTCAGATAAATGTGCTATGAATGTTTTTTCTTCCAGTTTCTGGTTTGTTTTTTACATTTTCTTCATGGTGTCTTTTGAAGAGCAAAAGTTTAAATTTGTCCTGTTGTGTTTCATACTTTCATCAAGGAGTTCCAAAGCCATTTGTGGAAAGGACGTCTGAATAGTTCCCAACTGACCGGCTTGTTACGTCCAACCATATCTGCCCTTTCCACAGGGAGATGTATTTGAGGATTCACTTCATACGTTCTATTAAAAAATGACTTTTGATTATTCTGATTGCACTAAAATTATACATCAGGGTGGGAAACTGACAACTTTAACATGTTGAATCTTCATATCCATACATATGGTTTATCCACTTTTTAAGATTTTCCTCAATGTCTCAACAAAGTTATATGATTTTACCTGTAAAGAAATTACACATTATCTGTCAAAGTACTCTCAGGAACTTCATCATTTTTATTACTATTTTAAATATTACATATTTTAAGTTTTACTTTCTACTTGCATGTATTATGGAAATGCAAACAACTTTTTTAGATATTGATTTTTTAAAAACTGCCAAAGTCTATTTTTATTCTTTTAGTATTTGCTTTGAAAAATCCTAACATGCATATTTAATTTAACAAAGTTAAAATTTAGTAAGCATCTTTATTTCTTTCCAGATTTACATGCCATTTTTTTGTCCATTATGTTATTCCTGACCCAATTTTTAGCTCCCCCAGTACACATTAACTGTGCATTGTCAGGTGGGGGCCCATGTACATTTTGCCCGCATGTCCAGGCTTCCTCTGCTCACTGTTTCTGCTGGCATCTAAGACCTTCCTGCGGGGACCACTTGTTTTCTCTCTCCAGAACCTCGTCATAACTCCTGATACTGAGGGTCTGTTGCAGGAAATGTTCTCAGATTTCATTTGCTTCCACAGAGCGTCATTCCGCCCTCGCTCTCTGTTCCACGGATGCTGGGTCCTGTGTTCGCCATTCATCAGTCTCCGTGATCTTGTTCATTTCTGGGGCACCAGAGTCATCCGGCTGTTGTACCCGCCGCTAAGAGAGATGAGCTGTGTCAGACTTCCCCGCAATGGCTACTACGTTGACTATTTAAAAGTCTGCTAGTGTTTACTTTATGTATCCTGAGTGTCTGTTACTAGGTTCCTGCACACTTGAAGCTGTTCTACTTACTGTTCTTCGTCTGCCCCTCTGGGGTCCTGTTTCTTGTCTCGTAGAACTCTTTGACAGCTGTGCACCTAAACCAGCTGTCTCCTGCTCGTGCTCACATGCAGGGCTGCTCCTAGTACTGGTGAGACCATGGGCAAATATTTCATATGGGGTCTTGTCTATGGAAATAATTTGATTTTTTAAATGGATTTTTTAAAGGTTTTTTATTTATTTATTTGACAGACAGAGATCATAAGTAGGCAGAGAGACAGGCAGAGAGGAGAGGGGAGAAGCAGGCTCCTTGCCGAGCAGAGAGCCCGATGTGGGGCTTGATCCCAGGACCCTGAGATCATGACCTGAGCTGAAGGCAGAGGCTTAAACCACTGAGCCACCCAGGCGCCCCAATAACTTGATTTTTTAAAAATATTTTATTTATTTATTTGTAGATCACAAGTAGTCAGAGAGGCAGGCAGAGACGGGGGGAAGCAGGCTTCCCGATGACCAGAGAGCCTGATGCAGGCCTCGATCCCAGGACCATGGGACCATGACCTGAGCCGAAGGCAGAGGCCTTAACCCACTGAGCCACCCAGACACCCTAGGAAATAACTTGATTTTTAAAATGTGTTAGGAAGTCCGCAGGCCCATTTGAGGTGCTGGGATGTGTCCATGAAGGTTTCGAACTGTGGGCGGACAAGAGGGACCATGAGCCGGTCAGCCGGCACACATGGAGATGCTCGGTCATTTCAAGACACCATCTCTTCCTGGTCAGGGGTGGGAATGTCCCCTTTGTGTGATTTACTGCCACATGCGTCATTCCTGGCCAATTTCATATCTCCAAATAGGAGGAAAAGACAGCAGGGCTGGTCTGACCCACGGAGCCCCGCCGATTGGAGCACGTGCCTGGCACCCTACACGTCTCCCCTCCTGCGCGTGCATGAGACACGGCTACATCCTTACTGCGGAAGCCGTCCGTCAGTCCTGCGGCCGGTCAGAGCATGCCCCAGGGTACCCTCGGTGATGGCCACACATGCAGGAAGTGCGCTCCCATCCCTCGCACTTCCAGCAGCTGGGACCCGTGCCTCCGTGAGTTCTGGACACTGTCTGCCCATGATCTGTCGAATATCGCTTCTCTTCCTTCTGCCACTTTCTAGAAAGGACTCTTGCAAGAGACACCCTAGCCTTTTTCCCCATATCCTCTGAACTCCACGGGCGGCTTTCAGGACCCCGGGATCCTCCTCTCTCCAGTCCTTTCTGTTCTCAGTGCCGTCTGCGCTGCACGGTGAGTGTTTTCTCTAAAAGAGTCAATCGGTCAATGTACGAATTCACCTCATTGTCTTTATAATCTCTCATTCTTTAGGTGCAACTTTTAGACAGTATTTTCAACTATTTTAAAATAGTTTCTACAGAATGAATTAAAATATTTAAACATGTGTCGTTTTTCCTGGGGCTGATCTTCCCATTTCAATGTCTTTCCTCGACCGCAGTCACGATGGCTTCCTTCCTCGCACGCTGCCTGCCCCGGGTGTGCCTTTGATCTCCTTCGGAGGCTCGTCTCCCCGGCTGGACTTCTCGTGTCTTCTTGGAGAGTTGCCAGTCCTTGCTGCCAGGTGCCCACGGCCACCTCCCTTCACGGGCCACTTCCGATCTTCGTTTTGTCACGTGGGTGCTGCGAGCCACCTCCAGCCTGCGGGAGGACAGTCCGTGGTTATCGATTCCCTCCGGACAGCTGGCCTCGGGCGCACGGTGGGCGCGTTGCTGCCTCCTCTTGAGGGACGCCCTTCCTGGCTTGCACGGAGGCCGTCGCCCTCTTGGGGCCACCCCTGCCTGGCCTCGGGCCACAGCACCAGGGACACGGACGTCCCCGCGGGCCGTGAACATCAGATGACAGCCGCAGCTTCGCCCCATCACCATTTTGGGTTCTCTTGTCATTTTTGCCATCTCAGGATTTCCTCTACTTGTTCTTTTATTACCCAATTCAGCCTTGTATTTTTCTAAAGTTTCAATCACACTTTTTTCAGTGTTTCACATGAGAAACTCTGTCCGCGGCATAGCGTCCGTAAGAGCCTTATTTGGCCAGCGCATCTGTGCGTGCCGGCCGATGGTGTTCTTGTTCTGAGAGGGTGACGTGACGTGTGCCGCTTCTAGTCTAGAGATCCTGGCTGCATAGGGAAGGGGGTGGCAGAGAACTCGGGCCCGGCCAGCGCCCTGCCCCCCGCCCCGGAAGTGCCCCGCAGGGGCCGTTGGGTGAGCGCAGCGAGCTGGGAGCCAGGGATGAGGAGGACAATGTTTCCGTCCATCACAAGAGAAAGCACGAGGGATGACAGGTGGCCCTCGGACTGAGCCTGTGGGGGAGGGGCAGAGCTGTGCAAGACAGCTGGGTGGCAGCCAGCGAGCCGAGCTGGGACAGGGCTGGGGGAGCTGCCTCGGGAGGCTGCACGGGTCAGGAGGGTGCAGGACATCGATCTCTTGTCCTGAGCAGTTGTGAGCAGGGGTCTTGCCCACTTAGGTAGACGCAGGGCCACAGCGGGGTTCAGGCCCTGGGCAACTCACCTGACCCACCGCACCCCAGTGTCCTCACCCAGGGCAGGTGCTCTGGGTGTCAAGGTGAGCAGAGTAAGACATGGAGTGCGGGCCTGGGAGCCCGGCCCCCGCCATCTCACTATCAACGTAGGAAAATCCACCTCGCTTCACCTGCTGCAGGCTACTGGGCTGTTTCCGGGCAGGCTGAGGACCTCCAGCCCCATGTGCCCCCTCCAGAGGCCTGTGGACGTCTGAGTGTTGCGGTGACCCCAGGAACCTTGGACGTCAGCCCCTCCCGGCCAGCATGGCGAACGCAGAGGGCTCTCACCTCAGGTGATGACTTGACTTCTGCGATGCCAGCAGTCACACCGGCACAGAGAGCAGGTTGGGGGAGAGGCTGAGGGAGGGAGGGGAGGCCCTCAACAGAGACCCAAGTCGGCACAGCTGACCCCTGAGACTCAGGCTCTGGCCGTCTCAGGCAGGACTGGGACGTCTCCTGGGGGACAGCCCTCTCCTTCCCCAAACCAGTCTGTCCATCTGTAACCGGTCCTTGTCTTCCTGATGCAAGAAAGACTGTGGGTCAAGCGACCAGGACCCTGGTCTCGATGGGGCTGCCAGAAGGGCCTCAGGTGACCCGGGCCTGCCTCGGGGGAGCAGCAGGAACTTTGTAGGATGGCTCCGGGGCTCTGGCAACCAAGGGTGGGCTCGGGAGGCCCACGTATGTGGCCTGCTCGCCCCAAAGCCCAGGCCGCAGTAGCATCCAGCAGGATCCTGGGTCGTAGCCTGCATGTGGTTCTGGAATGTGCGGTCCATGTCTAGTCACTTGCAAAGAGTTCTTCTTTTGGAATGAAGGCCCGGGGGGCCAATACGCCTCACTCTTCCAGGTTTATTTTAATTTACTGTTAATTTAATTAAATTAATTTAATTTTGCCTTTTTTTCTGACTTCAGAGGAAGGTATCCCTTCTGAGGCCCCAGAAGGGTGTTGGGACAGGCCCGCCCCACACTGCCCAGGGCCCCCCAACAGTCCAGGGCCTCAGGGCTGGGTGAATGCCTGAGGCAGCTTTGCTGCTGGCCCTCCGGAGAGGCTGCTGCCCCGTGACCGTGTTGTGCAGGAAGGTCCCTCTGGCGACACCAGATGCTTGCGGTCCTCGAACATTTCATATGATTTCGGAATGGAGCGTAGGGGTTTTGTACGTGCTGCTCTGCTCTGAATGTCTGTCCCCAGGCCTCCCAGACTCATAGGCTGGAACCCTACCCCCCGGCGCGACAGCACTTGAGGATGAGGCCTTGGGGAGGAGTCAGGCTCGCTGAGATCACCGGGGGGACACGACGGGATCGATGCCCTTGTTAGAATTCCACCACAGCTGGCCTGCTTCTGCTCTCTGCCCCCCAGAACTGGGAGAAATAAGGCTTTATGGATAAGCACCCTGGCTAGGGAGTTCTGTTGCAGCAGCTGATATCGATGAAGACACATGTGTATTTTCTCACTGAGCCACTATGTCCCAGGCACTGTTCTGGGCAGTGGGGACACAGCCGAGACAAGGGAATTGAGGACCAGTGTCCGAGTTGCTGGACACAGGAAGCCCAAGGACCATATCAGCCACTGGAAAATATCTTCCTCGGTTTGCTTCTGTGGGTACCCTGCTAAGTCGTGGGACCTGCGTCTGTCTTCCATTTGGGAACTGACCGGAGGGAGGTGGCAGGACTTGCCCAAAGTCACATGGCCCCGAGACACAGGGAGACTGGGCTCGGGAGATGCCACACTTGGTGGGAGACGATCGACTCCATCCAAACCTCCCTCATATGCAGACCCCTGAGGTCCAGTGATGTCAGGGTTTGGCCAGAGGGACACCCGGGAGCAGAATCTTTGTGACCTACTTCGGGGAACTGGAGTTGGGACCTTGGGCTGCCTGCCCACAGCCCCCCATGGACGGATTATGGGAGTGCGGCCTGGCGGCAAGACGGAGGCTCTGCAAAGTCGCTCTCACCTGCCGGACCTTGGGGCAGTCCCAGGAGCTCACAGGGCAGCTTGCTAGCTGCACGATGGCCCGGCTGTCCCTCTGCCAGCAACCCTGGGGAAGCCTCACTCTCAGAGTCAGGGGTTTGTGTTTGTGTCTCTGTTCTACCACTTGCCTCTTTAAATAATCTAAATCTGTGCCCTGTCTAATCCTGAACTTGGAAAAAGGTCAGAAGTCTGAAGCCGGAGAGACTGGTCCCAAAGCAAGTATATTTCACCATATCTATTAATGAGTTGGAAGAGTCAGAGAAAAGGTTAAATGGCAGAATTTGCTGAATACACAGAATTATTTAAGTTAACGTTTCAGGGGGGAAAAAACCCTAACTGTGAAACTCTGGTTTTTTTCTTGCCCTAAGACTACTGCATCAAGGTGAAAAATATTAAGACAATCAATGGTGCAGACAGCACATTTAGCCTTTCCTCCGTTTTTTTTTTTCCCTGTTGTAATATAATTTATTATCGAGAACCGAGAATTTGGATTTGAAGATTATGTCGCCGGGTTCAGAGTTGTCCCCCCTTGGGGATGGGAGCGGAGCAAACCCGACCGCGCAGAAAGGCTGCTGGGCCGGACGCTCCCGGGGGGAAGGGGGGAGCGGAGCCGGGCGAGGAGGCCGAGGGGGACGCGTCCGCCTGGCCCGAGCACCAGGAGCAGGGCCGGCTCGCTGCACACCCCCCTCCGCCCTGCGTGCTCGGCCTGTGGCCCCGGGTGCGCTCGGGCACCTGCGGGCAGACGCTGAGCTGCCTGCGCGCCCGCACCCTCCGCTCCCCGGGAAGCTCGTTGTTCTGGAGCCTCTAAAGCCGTGTGCTCAGACCCTGCGCTGCGCAGCTGGGAGCTGCTCCCACGGAACCTGGCCGGACTGCGAGGAGCGAGCCGTGGGCGCAGGAGGCGGACGAGCTGCCGAGCTGCTGGAGGAACCGGGCCGCGGGCGCGCTAATGGCCCCGGCTCCTCTCCCGCTGGGAGGGGGCGCGGCGTGGCGGGGCTTCCCCTTGACCTGCTACCTTGTGCTCCCGGCGGTGCCCCCAGCAGTCAGACTGTTAAAGCGCACTTGGTACTGTACGTTCTCCCCAGGTCAGACCACGCCGCTTCTCCTCCTGGGTTACTTCCAACTGGCAGAAATGTCACAGGCTTCCCAGCCGCGACCCCTCTCACCAGGCAGCGGGCGGCAAGGCCACATGTGCCTCTCCACGGGGACGCGGATGCTGGGGATTCCCACCCCCTCCCCCGCCCTCCGTAAGAGACACGGACAGGCTGGAGCGGGGTCCACCCTGGGGCTTCAGCTGGTATGAGGTAAGCGCGCTTCGACCGGACAAAATAAAGCGATACCTACGTGCAAGCGTTGGTGCCAGCAATGGGGGTCCGCTTGGCATGCATCAGGGGGATCTCTGCTGTTGGGTCGCGCCAGTGCAAACAATTTTGTGTCTCCAAAACCCACAGATCATGCCACAAGATGCCACCAGATGTGTGCCAAGAATGAGGCAGAGACATCGCTCCACTCGTGAGAATGCATCGACCTGTGTCTCCGCCCCTCCCTCCTCATCGTAAGTGCTTAATCACACTGGAAGGCTGAAGACTCCTCCCACCCCACAGCAGCTGGGGCTGCCAGATGGCAGGGGGGCAGCAGAGGGCACAGGGAGCGGCCGGGAGTTCTGGTGGGGGGGCAGGAGAGACCCCCAACACTGTGGGGAGCCTGTCCTGGGAGTGCCCCGCCAGTCCCACAGTCTCTGACCTCCCTGCCTTTTCAGGTCATCCTGGTCCAAAGAGCAGAAACAGGGGGCGAGTGTGGCCTGGCCTGAGAGTGCACGGCCAGCCCCTGCTCCCCCTTCCTGCTCTGCAGACCAGAGCCTGCAGGAGCTCCTTCAGCCCCTGACCAGGACCTGCTGCTCTGGAGAACCACATGCTCGGTGCTGTCACTTTATGAGGGACAACTACCTCTGTCCCTTTCATTCTCCGGAGCTCGATTCCGCGGGCTGCCTCGGTGTGATCTCAGGAAGTCGCCTCTCTGGGTAGACTAATCTGGCACGGGGCTGGGTGGCAGCCCCCTCCCCTCTGCTTGCACACGACCTTCAAAGTCCTGGCTGTGTCGCTGTCTGTCGTGTGGGACGTGGCCATACGGCAGATCTCCAAATGCAGCGGAGGCTCAGGAATGGGGCATCCGGCCTGGGTCTTCTGCTCACTGGGCACTGGCTAGTGTCCCCCGAACTGCCGAGGGAGGGAAGAGAGAAGAGCGTCAGGTCGTGCCGTCCCCGGGACGGGGAGCTGACCCAGCAGATGTTCGTGCGTCATGAGCCAGCACGGGTGTGGACCTGCGGACCTGCCCTCGAGAGGATGGAGGCTGCGGGCACGGGGAGAGCAGCCGGTTCTCACCTTGCCCTAGAAGCCAGGGAACAAGCCTCCAGCAACCGTACGGGGCTCTGGATTCACAACAGTCTCCCTCTGGTCCTCATGCCTCTACCCGCTCGGTTATTTGGGATTACACCTGTCAGAGACGGGTGAGTGGATGGGTGGATGCGCGGATGGGTAAGATTCCGTAACATCCTGTTACAACACCCCTGTTGTCCCACAGTTGGCTACTGAGTTCTCATTAGGGCACAGGTTCCTTCCCTCTTCAAGATCCTCAGTGAGGGAATTTGCTCTGCTGTCAGGAAGCCGGTTCCCCTAAGAATTTCTAATAATGTGGAGAAATGCTTGTACTATGAAGTTGAGTGAAAAATAAGATTTAATATTATATATAGCACAAGCTGAATTAAAACTTCCTTTGTAAGGTACAATTTAATATAAAATGCATATTATAAGGGCACCCGAGTGGCTCAGTTGGTGAAGTACCTGCTTTTGGCTCAGTCCTGATTCACCGGGCCTGGGCTCCTTGCTCAGCGGGGAGTCTGCTTCTGCCTCTCCCTCTGCCCCTCCCTCCCTGCCTCTGCGCATGCTCTCATGAGCGCACGCGCTCACAAATAAGTAAATCAATAAAATATTTTAAAAATGCAATATTATAGGATGCGCTCTGTGAGATACTCATACAAGATCCACAATCACGTTACATATATATACATATAGAGAGAGAGAGACACAGAGAGAGAAAGAGAGAGAGAGAGATGAGCAGGGCAAAATGCTGTGGGAGGGACGCCAAGGAAAAGTTCACATTCTTTTTCTCTGAGTGGGTTGTATTCGTTATGCTTTCCTGTTTTCTAGATATTCTAGAGTGACACATTTATAGTAAACTGGGTCACAGCACCCTTTATCAAGCACGCACACTCCTGCCCACCCACGATGGCTTGAGGTCACTGCCTGCCTGGGTTTACCTCTCTGTTTTTTAGGGAGCTTCATTCCCCAACACGTGACTTGGTGAGCGGCCTCTCCCTCCCCACTCTGTGCTCCTCTGGGGTGACCCCACGCCCATCCCTGACTCCAGGGACTGTGAGCTGACCCCAGTTCTGCACTGCAACCATGACTCTGCTCCCGAACTCCTGGCTGAGTTTCCAGCTGAGACAGCCCATCTGTCTGGGTGTCCCCCAGAGGCTTCAAAGCCATCGAGCCTGAGTCTACCCTGTCCTCTCGGCCGGCCACCCCTGAAGTCCTTACCTCTAGACCAGGGCTCAGCTGCAGAATCTCCCAAGTTCATCAAAGCCTGGGGAGCCACTCCTGCAGCCTCTCCTTCTGACCCCACACTGAGTCAGGCAGCACGTTGCCAGTCCCCCTCCTGGAGCCACCAGGCTCCCCCGGTGGCGGCGGCTTTCCTGGCCTCCACCCAGGGCCTCATCCTGTCACAGTTGGTGGGTGTTCAGGAGGGAAGGACGAGGTGGCATCTGCACTGGGGTGGAGGGGGGGAGGCTCATTTTAACTTTGCAGGCCTGGAAGAGACTATTTTCATCTGTCTCATATTTTTGGATTCTATTAGCTTTTACTTAGAAAAACAGAGTAAAATAACTCGGAATAAAAAGAAAAAGCTTTTACAGTCTGCAAAATCTTATTTCATTGATCTCTCCCTAACGCCCAACATTATTTTTTCCTGAAAGGTAATAAACAATTCAGAACTCTTTAGCATACGTCAATAATTCACGTGTTTTTTTCTGGTGTGAATCTCCTCTTGCCTGTTAGTCTCATCTTAGCTGCAAATTTCTGCTGGTTTTCCCCCTGAATAACATGAACTTAAGGCTGTTTTTATTGGTTAGAAGAACTTGAACCTAATTGTGTATAAAACCCTTTCTAAAGAAAACTTCTCACCCAGAAAACAGGCCTGATTTGTGGGGGTGCTAGCCCTGTGCCCTGCCCTGGGCTGACCTTCCGGGAAGCACTGCCAGAAAGTAGACTTTGATCTACTTTCACACCAGGAGTGCTGGTCTACCTGGCCCAGAAGCCTCCCTTTGCTGATGGGCGGTCCCCTGATTTCTGGTCCTCAAGGAGAGCTTCCTGCTTTAAGAGAGTCCTTTAAATCCCCACTGCGATCAGTGTGTCTATGGGTTGAGTGGGGACTATGGGGGGAACCTTGAGATGAATCTGATTGAAACAAGAAACAGAAGTTGGAGATGAGCCCACCTCCTGCGTCCCCTCATATCAGTTCATTTATTAGTGGAAATCACTCCGCATGTGTGTTGTCCTAGGCCGAGTCTGTAGAATTCACACAGTACGAGAAAATATTCAAGGCGTCATAATAAATGAATCCAGTGAAGCCCATGGCAAGAAGTAGCCAAGGAGTTTGGGCTACTTTGTGATTATTCGAGTCAACAGCTGTGATTTTCCAGCTCTCATTCAGAGACGAGCAGTTGTCCACTTAGGACACTTAGGACCGTGCACTTAGGACCCTGGAATGTCCAGGGGGAGAGTAAATCACCAGGTGACAAACGCCCGCTTGAATAGAACCACTCCAAGGACAGTGCTGTGAAGCAGCGGGGCGAGATTCCTCCCCAAGTGCCTGCTGAAGCACGCACAGATGATGATGATGGCTAAACCTGCCCTCCCAGGAGCTGGGGGTCAGTGGATGCGGCCATCTGCATACCCCAAAGGAGGCATGCAAGCCATACACTGCCACCAACGGTCCCCAGTCTCCGCCACCAAGGGAGGAAAGGGGGCAAAATCTCGGCTTCAAACAGGACCCTTTAAAAGGTCCACATTAGCCTGCCGGAAGATGCCTGTCCTGGAACCCTAGTCCAGCTGTGACCATCCAGATCAAGACACTGGGATCCTCCATGCGTGCACGGACAGAGATACGCACAAGAATTAAGGGCTTAAGCTGAATAGTAACAGCCTCTAATCTGTAGAGCTTTCTGATTTTAGGTGAGAAAAAACAAAATCTTGCCAGTACTTTTGCATCAAAGAGAAAGCCAAACTTGCTAATTGAAAACTGGTTTGCATGGAGGAAAGTATGGGGATGCCAGCTATGTAAATTAGCATATGCCCGGATCTACAAGAAATCATGCCAGGCCAGGAGGAAATTAAGCAAATTAGGACGAACACACAAGGCTAGAAGCAAACTGGTGCTCTAGCTGGTCTCAGGGGGGTGATCGGCAGACCAGTTCAGAGGTGATGAGATAAGGCGTTTGGGGAGTCCCGGCTGTGCCTGTGGATGTAGGCAGGTGAGGGCATGTTATGCTGTCCCTCCAGGTCAGGGGGAGCTTTTCATACATGCCCTTGAATGCATACACCCTAATTCCATCCCTCCTTTCTACTTTTGGGGGCAAGAAGCCCCTTCATCCAATGCTGTAGAGAAGCACAGGCCCCCCTAACTGGCGCTGGGCTGCTCCGGCTCAGCGACCTAAGCAGTAGATTGTCTCACGAGCCGCCCAGGGCTGGGCTAGGTCTCAGAGCTGCTGCTGACGCCTGGGATCGCACCGAGGTTAAGGGGACCGCGCTCCAAGGAACCTGGGTCTGCGGCACGAGGTGGGCCCGAGCGGCTGGGACGCGCCGCCTGGCGGTGACTGCCTGCCACTGGCGCTGTACCTGCTCACTCCGCAGGCGGGGGCTGTGCTTTGGGCTGAGCGAGGGTCCTCGGAGGGAGGGGTCCGTCCTCAGTCCCAGGCAGCTTAGGGTGCACAGCAGAAGCCGCTTGCGGTGGGTAAAGGAGGAGCACAGTCCTGTGCCTGGGAGAGTCTAGGACCAGCTCATAGTGCGATCCTGGAGCCATCGTGTGCAAAGGCCCAGAGGCGGCCTGCCTGCTGGATGCTGGTGGGGCGTGGAGTAGGGGCAGCCGGGGCGGAGGACCTGCCGGCGGGTCAAGGAAGTGTTGGGCAGATTTTCCCAAGACGGAATCTACCCGCGCCCAGTGGCGATGGACGCCCCCCTGGCGTCGGGTCTGCAGCCAGCATCCCCTCGGGGCCCTGAGACCTTGGCCCTGCTTAAGCCAGGCAGAGGGCGGCTGGCCCAGCGCCAGCCCGCGCTCCCAGCCCCGCCCGGCGGCAGGACGTGGCCGGCCCCCGCGCCGCCGCCTTGGCCTCCGCTCGCCGCCGCGCTTGCATTCGGCTCCCGGGTCCGGCCGAGCTCGCGGCCCCTCCGTGCGCACCGTCCGCGCGAGCCAGCGGCCTCCCGCGCGGCACCGGAGCCGGGGGCGCGATCCGCGGGATCCCGGCCCGCGCGCCCGCGCCCCGGAGCCGCCCGCCCGCGCCGCCGCTGGGGTCCGGGCGGGGGCGGGGGGCGGCGGGCGCCCGGCGGCCGCGGAAGGAGAGGAGGAGCGGACAGCAGCCGCCCGG